>OY730194.1:6796200-7073700 GCA_963422505.1 Pseudognaphalium luteoalbum
TCACTCGCTGAAGTAAACTAGTAGTGGACAAACACGCTACTAGTTCACTCGCTGGTGTTACTTGTATCTTAGACAAACTAGTCACTGACAAACATGTGACAATACAAGTAATCTACACGAAATGAAGTACAACAAACTACGCTATTTATAGACGCTGAAATCCTTAATTTCCGGATCTGAAGGACACGTGTCGCTGCTTGATTGGAGAGGTTGTTGAGATGTGATACATCATGGCACGACATTCTGTCTTGGGAAATATCACCGTGTACCATAGACCAATCAAATGCTTCCACGTTACTCTTTTCAAGTTTCGAGGAACACGTGTTGTGCCGTAATAACGCTGAATGTTGACTTCTTATTTAATGCGGCATTTAATGCTGCAGTCACTGATAGAAACACAATTCTCCTCATTCTCGATGCGAGCTAACATGCTCTAAAGAATGACTTGAACAGTTAATCTTCAGTGACTTCTTTTATTCAGCAGAAGAGAGAACTCAAGAAGACTTGGAGACTCTCGCTGATAGATGAGTATCAGCGACATACATAGTTGAGTCTTTTATCTTGATAAGATCTTCATCTACTGGATTATCATATGATCAGCGACTTAGAGACCTTCAGCAACAGAAGCTTGACTTGAATCATTTTCTTCATGGAGCATTATAGAGAAGATCAGAGACTGTGAACAGATAGCATGATCAGTGACTTCACTTATCAGCGAACAGTGACTTCAACAATCTCCTACAAAATCTCCCCCTTAATCCTTGAGATCAGTGACCACTTGAGTTCAGCGATCAGTGACTCAACAATCTCCTACAAAATCTCCCCCTTAATCCTTGAGATCAGTGACCACTTGAGTTAAGCGATCAGTGACTCAACAAAACCCTTGTCTTTTATCTTATGGTTTAGGAGGAGTTAAAATCGTTAAACCCTCTCATTCCAACAGGGCTTGCTGAGTGATGCATTTGAACAGCTGGTTCAAACACATGTATAATCTGCATCTGCACAGCCTGTTGCTCAGCTGCACAGCCACTGATGAAAGCTTCTGAATGGGTTTCCAGCTTGGAATCTCGTGTTCAAACTCTTGAACGTCAGCATGTGACCCTTGCCAAAGCATTTACGACTCAGAGTCAAGATTACAATGACCTGTTGAAAGCATACAAGATGTTGCTTAGAGATGCTGAGGATAACCAGAGAAAGCTTGATCGTCTTGAGAAATTAGTTATGAATCTATACAAGGACAAGCCGTCTCAGGGGGAGATCCTGGCATACCATAAGTCATGCAAGGAGGATGAGCTGAGGAAGAAGCAAATAGATGACAAAGATGATGATCCCAATGGTCAGAAAGATAGTGAGTCGGCTGGTCCTTCAAAGACTAGTGAGCAAGCTACGATTCAGGGGGAGTCTGAGTCTACTGGTGCTGGTGCAAGTGGAAGTGGAGTTGGTGAGAAGTAGTTATGTTTTGTATATGAAACTGATATACTTTTGTAATGTTAGATTGATTGTAATATTATTTATAATCTTTGAAAAATGAATGTTTTGTAAGTATATAAGTTAAGTTGATATAAGATTTAGACTTGTGATTTTACATATAACAAGTGAAAGTTATATAAGATTTAGATTTGAGATGTTTTATAACAAGTTAAAATTATATAAGATTAATAATTAGTTGTGATTATACGATTGAGATAAATAAAGGAAATACTTAGATTGATTCAGGGTAATCAATGAAAGGATTTATATTATATTATCTAATTCGTGTTATTTAAAATGATTACAGAAAAGAATGTTGAAAGTGATTCTGATATTGAGATTATCGATGAGGTCGAAGTAGAAGTTGATTATGATCTAGAGGAAGGTGAATTTGTACTTCCTGAAGATTGGACTTCTATTACTGATGTTGGGATAGTTGAAGGTATTGATCTTGATGCTGATATTGATGAACATATCATAAACCCTTCAAGGACTAATGTGATTATTCAGGATGAAGAAGGAGAAAGAGTTATAGATTTGGATGAATATTTAAATGATTCAACTGATTCTGAAGAAAATCTTCCGATAGTCATAAAAATACTTAAACATCCCCAAACGCCAACAGTAGCTTAAATTAAATACATTTATTTGCACTGAAGCTCGATCCTAAGACCGATATAACTTAAATTTGACACAAAATTTCAACGACCGAAACCTTTAACGACAGACTTCTTAGGCTGTGTTTGTTTCTTGCTGAATGGGACCATTCAACACTGAATGCTAAATGCTTCAGCATTCAGTGTGTTTGATAGTGCTTAAAAAATACCTCTGAGCGAACTTATGTGTTGACCGAACCTCTTAACCATTCAAACCCATGGAAGACTCTAAACAGTTTAGTGGGTGTGTTATTACCCCAATACCCCTTATTTCCATTATGTATTTTCTCTTTCATGTCCCATACACTATCTGATTCTTATTCTCCTGGCATCCATTTTCCTCTATCTCATACCTTACAAACTCTGCAATATTATATTTTTCCATTGTTCTTTTATTTCCTTTTTAAGGGTACTTCTTTTTCGTATTTATCTTATCTTTAATTGTTAAGGTGATTGTGAACGATCTTTATGTCAAACAGTTTTTTTTAACTTGAAAGAGCAGATCTATAAAATTAGATGCAAAAATTTGCAACACTTTACCAGAGATAAAACAAGGGTTTTTATATTTCATAAATTTATTGGTCTATCATCATATGAATTAGCAATTATTTGTGACTTTTTTATAACGACATTTACCTCGAACCATGAAATAAAAGTTCGGATGTATGTTAATAGTTGTAAACCTTGTGATGTAGATGATAGTCAATATTTTAGCTATCAATGTTTGTACATTGTGTTTTAAAAATTGTACTCTGTAAAAAAAATTATAATTTTTAGGCACTTTATGTTTGATTAAAAAGTATCTTTATTACTACTGAAGTCATAACATATATTAGTATATATATATATATATATATATATATATATATATATAATATCAAGTTATTGAATTAATTAATATGATTATGTATTATTTAACTATCATTTGTTTAGATTATAAAAATTTATATACTTATTATTATTATTATTATTATTAAGTAGTATAAACTCTTATTTTTAACGCAGAAGGGTAATATGGTAATTTTCTATTATTCAGAGTGTTGATTCAGAACAACTATCAAACAATTTATTTTCTTTCGGAACCAAACCTATTCAGTGTCTTTGAATCATTGAGCGCTAAACCATTCTGTTTTATCAAACCCAGCCTTAGATTTATTTATGTCTCTGTCCGGATTCGATAGAGGAGGAGCAAATACACACCGAACGAAAAAAGAGTAAAAAGAAAATCATCATACGGCCCAAACCCTTTAAGCTTTACAGCCCAAATACACACCCAGCCCACCTCCACTTCTTTTATTATGTTGACTGCTACATTCACCGACCTCCTCCATTCATTCGTCCAACCGACCACCCAGTCGACCATTAACCATCGACGATCACCTTTTCCGACACAGGTTCAAGCGACTTCATTTTCAATCTTTTGTAAGTTTAATTGTTAAACCCTTGTCTTTTATCTTATCTTATGGTTTAGGAGGAGTGAAAATCATTAAACCGTCTCATTCCAACATTCTTAGACAAACTAAACCAAACTAAACTAAACCCTATCCCTCTCGTTCGCACCTTTTCTCTGCCCCCAAACCCTAAACTCCCCAATTTGATTTGAGTGGTGAAGCTGTAAATTTACAATCACCGTTTGCCTCCTTATTCTTTTTTGATTTAGGATTTGGGTTTGCAGTCATGTTGAAATCTTGATTTTAAATGTGTTGAATTTATGATGAATAATTCCAGTTGCTAAATGTGAACTTTTATTCGTATAGATTGTTGATTGTTAGCGTTTTGGCATTTATATATATAATTTTTACTAGTGTTTTGCTGTTTATTGCCGCAGATTAATTGTCTTGCTGTTGTTTTTGGTTGATTTTGTGACCTGCTGTTCTTCAAGTATGTCAAATACATCATCATCATCATCATCATCACTGGTAGCTGTGAAAGATGCGGTTCACAAGGTTCAACTATGTCTGTTAGATGGTATCAAATCCGAAACCCAATTATTTGCAGCCGCTTCTTTGCTCTCCAAGTCAGATTACAACGATGTTGTCACCGAAAGAACAATTGCTCAAATGTGTGGCTACCCACTTTGCACCAACTCATTACCTTCCTCATCCCCTTCAGAGCCTCCTAGAAAGGGAAGATACCGTATTTCTTTAAAAGAACACAAGGTTTACGATCTTTTAGAAACGCGTATGTATTGTAGTACCAAATGCGTAGTTGACAGCCGGACGTATGCTGAAAGTTTGGAAGATGAACGATCTTTAGATCTTGATAAAGGTAAAATTGATAAAGTGGTGAGGTTGTTTGAGGGTTTGGGGGAGAATGGTGAAATGGGTTCGGTAGATAACGGTGATTTTGGATTGGGAAATTTGTCGATTAAAGAGAATGAAGATGTGAGTGTTGGCATTGTGTCTACGGAGGAATGGATTGGGCCGTCAAATGCAATTGAGGGTTATGTGCCGCAGCTTGAACGCAAAAAGCCAGGTACGAAATGAATTACTTTTTCACTTAGTGAATGCTTCTATCGCTTTATTGTTGAAATAAAAGTTGGCAAGTAATCCTGAATAATGAAGTCGGAGCCATTCTGTACATTTGTACAATGCAGTAAGTGTGAGAGCATTGCAGTGAGGTTTTTGGGTGGTGAATGATGCAGAACATGGCATTTTACTAAGAATATAATGGGTCTCTTAACTCTGAAGTTTTACCATCCTCCATTCTTTTGCCAACACAATCTAGATTTGTATCTATATATATCTTTTACACAAAAAGTCAGTTTTTATGCTTATTCATCTGATTTATGATGCTCCTGCTAGGTTTGAGTTGTTCTTTTATGAATCCATGATGTTCATTTTGCGCTTAACGAGTTTGTATGTGTTTCAGGATCTAAATCAAAAGATTTAAAACTTAAAAGGGAAGACGAGAGCCTTTTCACCGAGATGGATTTCATGAGTACCATAATTACACAAGACGACGGGTATAGCATATCTAAAAAACCTCATGTTCAAACGAAAAAGAAAACTAACCGTAAGAAGAGTAATGATAGGTCAACCACATCCAGTGGTTCTTCAAGTAATGGGCAAAACGTGCCTACGACTAAAACAAATGAAATGAGCAAGGCAGAGAGTGCAATTGTGACCAATCATATTCCTGTTTGTGATAAAGAAACGGACCCAAGTTGTAGTGTGCCCAAATCGTCTCTGAAGTCTTCAGGGGCAATAAGGACAAATCATTCCGTTTCTTGGGCGGATGAAAAAGCTGATGGTGAAGACAATCGAGCACTTTGTGAGTTTAGCGGAACAGAAAATGAGAAGGAGAAAAGCAAGGGTTTTGGAAATATGGGCGAGGGTAGTGATGATGCTGATCATGCATTCCGACTTGCATCAGCAGAGGCTTGTGCTGAAGCACTGAGCAAAGCAGCAGAAGCTGTTGCTTCGGGAGAATCTGATGTTCCCGATGCTGGTAAGTTCCATGTTTTGTGCTAGTATGTAACTTTTTTTTTTTCCTTTTCCTTTTTAATTAGATTAGGCTGCATAGTAGAGGGGGACTATGGGCGGGTTACACTGGTTAGGGTTGGGTTGAAATGAGCTCCTGTTGGAAATAGGTAAAAATTGGTTGGGTTAAGTTTAACCGCCAGGGCTTTAATGATAATTAATTAAAAGGCTATACATTAAGATATAAATCTAGTTCTCTAAATAAAGCACTTAAAGAAGTTATAAGCAATTTAATGCACTTCCGGTCATTGATATCTTGTATGACCATTTTCATTTTCAACCGTGTTTCTATAGAAGTTGACTTTGTATCCTCACTTTTTCCATATCTAGTTTCAGAAGCTGGACTTGTGATATTGCCGCCTCCTGTTGATGATCGTGAAGCCGCATCTGAGGGTGCAGTTGATCCAGAACCAACCCCATTGAAGTGGCCAAAGAAATCTGGTATCGTAGAGTCTGATTTTTTTGATTCTGAAGATTCTTGGTTTGATAGTCCACCCGAGGAGTTTGTTGTAGACGTAAGTATAAAAGTTCAGTGTTGCTCTATTGTGATCCTTAATGCTTGTTTTTATCCTCTTTTGATGAACATTACACAAATTTCAGCTATCTCCGTTTGCAACAATGTTCATGTCAATGTTCGCATGGGTGTCCTCATCTACTTTGGCATATGTATATGGACGTGATGATAGTTTTCATGAAGATTATGCATCAGTTAATGGGAGGGAGTATCCACGGAAAATTGTACTGTCAGATGGTCGGTCTTCTGAAATCAAACAAACTCTTGGCGGCTGTCTTTCTCGAGCTTTGCCAGGACTTGTTCATGATCTTCGACTTCCGACTCCAATTTCTACTATTGAATATGGGATGGTACACTATATCATGTTTAAGCTTAACTATCACCTTATATCAGTATCAGTATTATATTATTGTATATGGGTAAATGGCTCAAAAAGGTACTAGGCTTAACTAAATATCTCATTTCGGTACTGAACCTTTTTACTTAATATAAGTTTTTTTTCCTCCAAAAGGTTGTATTGATTGTCAATTTATTGGTAATTACAAAGGGTTTTTTTAGTGTCATGATTATATAGATGTTCAAAAAATTACTTTTTTGTGGTAAGAAAGAAAAATGTAGTTCCACAATCTTCCAAAAAAACAATTTTTGGTGTTGTGATGCTTCAATAGGTAAAACAAATCCCTTTAGGTGGTAAAAAAGATCTATATACCTTTAATTGATCAAAAAAAAGTTTGAGTACCTGAAATGATAAATTTGGCAAAGTTGGGTATCTTTCAGTGCCATTTACATGTGTGCTTGTGTCCTGAGAGAGAGAGAGAGATAGGCAGACAGACAGACCAATTTCTACTACTACATGTTGATCAAGTATGATCTTTAAACCGTCGACAGGGTTCTCTATTGGAGACGATGTCCTTCCTTGATCCACTTCCAGGTCTGAGAATTAAACAATGGCAGGTGATTGTTCTTTTGTTTATAGAGGCTCTTTCTGTGTGTCGGATTCCTGCAGTAGCCCCACACTTGATAAATAGAAGAAGCTTCTTCCAAAAGGTGAGGCGAAACCTCAATTGCATTGTTTATCAAAAACTCGACATACATAGAATGCTAAATAGTTAAAAGTCGTCTTTTTATTATTTTGATAACTGTGATTTGAGCTGTCTCGTATATGGATATAGTATTCAGGCATAGACCATGGAGCAGTTATGAATGCCCTAACAATAGCTGATATATAGGATATATGCTTCTAATGAAAATCAACTGAACTAAATAGAATCATAGGGAATCACGCAATGTGAAATGTTTGGTACTTTTTGTTTACTGGTACTAGTGAATGCAGACCAAAATCAAAAGCATAATCACATAGCATTAAGTTTTTCTGGGTGGAATTGCCACAACATGGGCGTTCTTCTTAGCAAGAATTATTGCAGTAGGATAATGGCTAGGAGGATTAGAAAGGCATTAAGATTTCCAAGGTTTAGCCAAGGCTTATAAAATATATATTCTTCAATCAACTGAATATTGCTATATTCATCGGTAGCAAGATAGTGTATGCGTATGTTTTAGACGAATGAAGAATTAGATGTTTTCGGCACTAAGTTTTTGAGGTAAATGGTTTGCTAGTTTCCTCATTTGTATGTATCAAATTCGATAACCTATTATTATTATTATTATTATTTTTAATTTTTTTTTTGTAAGCAATAGATTAAATTGATATCTTTGGTTGTGGTTGTTTTTTTTGGTTATGATTAACCAGGTGTTCGATGATGGTCGACTTAGTAGAGATGAGTATGAGGTGTTGAAGGATTTAATACTTCCTTTAGGACGAGCCCCCCAGATCTCGACACAGAGTGGAGCTTAAGGGCTCTTTAGTTTTGGAAATAAGCGGTGTTTTTTAGGAAAAGTATCGTTGGAAGACAGAAAACCCATTTCTCTATTTTTGTGTAGAAAATATGGATTTTGCATATTCGATACTTCTCCCAATTCTGTCTGCTATTGTGTGAACAATACAATCACTAATCTCAAATCCTGCAACTACCCCTCTCCAAAACCACCATATCTGCTGTGCGATGACCCACCTCATTTTTTGTTCTACTACAACAGGTAATGTCTCGATTTTGGGGTGTTTTTTTAGGGTTTCAATTTGCTATTAACTGTTTCGAAATATGCTTCCCTCTGTTTCAGTTTTGGCCCCAACTTTAATACCTTTTTGGTGATTGTTTATGGTATGATTTCTTCATTTTCTGGCTCTTTAATTCCTTTAGTTAAAAAAAAAAATTATAGGGGGTTTCTTGAACGTGTTGATGTTTGTTAATATAAGTGATTGGGGTGTAAACCCTATGATCTTGTTCAAACACAGGGTATTTATATGCTTATATATCAAGTTTTCTTAATCTTTTTGGTCAATACAGGTCAAAGTCTTGTTAAAATGTGATATTTTGACGGTTGATGTAGTCAATTTTGACGTTTCTTTGGCAGACACATTTTTTAAAACCTTATTAACTAAGGCTTGTGTACGATTTTAAGGCTCTGGATATCATGTAAATGTGTGTTTAGGCTTCTTTTCGCTGCATGATAGATTTAGTTTGGCCAACGTCCGCCTTTCTATCTATATATTGATCCTAACTTTTATTCTTCTATATACAGTTGTTCTTCAGTATGAAATCTTGATGAAGAAGTCACAAGGGAATCTTCTTGGATATATATATTTATGTTTGTTTAGCACAATATGATCTTGTAAGGAATTCCAGTTAGTCATGAATTGGTTAACAAATACCAAAGTGTGAAATATTGGATCTAATGGTATCATTATTTGAGTTTTCACGTCAAAATACTCAAATGCAGTGTGATATCATTGTGTCCTTTAGTGAAATGTCACCAAGTATAGCTCATGCTGATGTGGCGATGCAAGTATATCATTTTGCCTTTCAAGACTAACGAATAGAACTTGCAAAACGACAGTTAGAAGAACAATGACCCAAAATGCTGAATTGACAAGAGTTCTTTGTAACTGAATATGGAGGATTAGTGATATGCAAGTATAACATAGTAACGGTACTAATTTCTGGAGTTGTGTACTTGTGTTATGTCTCAGATTTTTTACAAGTCTAAATTGGAGTTGATCTTTATCACGACAATCATCCACATCACATTTGCGTAAACTGTTGTACTTTCAGCATTGAGCTTGTGCACCAATATAAAACCATATATACATGATCAGTATCAATACTGAAAATCTGAGAACATGTGGCTATGTGCACGTCTTGGTTGAATTCGTAGTCGTACTCTGTGTATGCCGCCAGTGTAGAAGTGCACAAAGCCTGAGGCGTGCTGGGCCTAGCTCAGGCTGAAAAATCTGAGGTTGAATAAGCCTGGGCGTCTATCGAAAAACTATGTCTTTAAGGCTCGAATTGGGTGGATCGTGCTTTTTGGTGTAGTGTACACATTTTTTTGCCAGAGTTGGATTGAAATGATACCCAAGTTATTATAACTTGGGACTTAGGAGCTTCTTTATTGTGCTAAATCAGTTCTTAAGTTTCTAACTATCAATTAAATGATGGTAAGAAAACAGGATAACTTTTAGTTGTTAACATCTATATATTATTTTGTTATATACTCCCTCCGTCCCAATTTTATTGTCCTCCGACAAAAAATACGCAGTTTAAGAAAAATATCACAATCTCTCTTACTTTTTGGTAACAAGACAATTTTACCCTTTACTTTTTACCTACCTTTTTGTCTTACATATATAAATTAGGGGCAAAAATGAATTTTATCTCATTATTCATTTCTATATATGGAAGTGGACAATTAAATTGGGACATCCCAAAAAGAAATAGTGGACAATAGATATGGGACGGAGGGAGTATATTTTTTCAGGTATCGAAAGAGTAACTAGAGTCCCTTATTCATGTTCTCTTTACTAGTAGCATACGATTATACATATGCATTAGCCTAATGTGTATGTAATGGGTAATTAAACGCCTTTTGTTGGTTCCACGAACAATGCATCTAGTACTTTAGTGAAATCGTGGTGCACAAAATGCCGGTGGACCGTAGATCAAACCATGATGGCCCCAAGGAAACCGATGTTTGGGTGGTGATCAATGGAACTTTGGTGTTTGGTGACATAATTTGTACCCGTCACTGAGCTATCGTGTTCATTGAAGGTGATGTACGTTCCATTATCGAGCTCGCGCTTTTTACCCACCATGGCACCATTCATAAAGAAGGTGACATTTTTGAAGATAGATCTTATGGGGATATTTGCAAGTTGCATTTGAGATATGATTGATATATAGCAAATATCCATCACTTTCTATTGTTTTGTCCTTCTTCTTTGGCTTTTATTTAATTTTAATTATTATTTTTTACCTTTTAAATAATAAAGCTATAATGACACAACAATCTTTATGCCAACTATAAAATTATTATTTATATTAATAAAGAATATGTTGTCCATAATTAATCATTTTAACGAGGGTATGATTGTTCACACATACGTTCGATTCTATCTCGAATGATTTGCATGGAAAGCGACTAATGTATATTTTTTATTTTTTATTTTCTTGATAATTTGATGGCAGAGATGAGAAAAAAAGCCTACTTTTTTTTTCTTTCTATTTTTGTCACGAATAACAATAACAATTAAATGTTTAAATAGCTAAAGAATTTAAAGTTCATACGAGAACCACATAAAATGTGAGAACCACGGGAACCAATCTTAACCATTAATTTATTTTGTAATCTTAAAACTTTTCTTAAAAATCAAAAGGGCATATTAGTAAAATTATTACTCCACATCAACTCGGACCGTTTTTTCCTCTAGTGTATGTTACTGGATACATCTTTTTGGCAATTTATTTTCACGATATTTCTTTTTCAGGTTATACTTCTAACGGGACTCACATGAATATACAATATAATAATTGATATACATTATCAGATCGATCATTTTTACTACATACATTTGAGTGGTGATCAAGCAAGACTAATCACTTGTGAACAACTTATTTTGTGAACAAATTACTTTATGGTCTTGTATACATGTGCACAAGTGAACAATTCATTTTTATGATCGAATATAATCTATGTGCACAAGTGAATAGTTCATTTTTATTGTCTTACGTATTCTGTGCACAAGTGAACAAGTCATTTTTATCGTGTCAATTTGGCATTCACAAGTGAACGAACCATTTTTATCATCTTATCTAACTCGGTGTACGCGTCATAAATTAGATAATGGAAATCATCTTCTATGCACACGTGAACATGTAAACCATCTTCACGATATATAAAAGATGTGCACATATGAACACGGATCGCGGCACCATCTCTAGTTTATATATATATATCCAATATATATGAACGCCGTCTTCATAATATCAAACTTCTTTTCTTCTTTTTTTGTGTGCTATAAATCACGTACACACCATAAAATATTTTTCAATTATTTTTGCTATTATCGTTTTCTTTATGGAATCACGAGATGAACATAAAGAGAGGAATTGTACAAAAGAAATAATAAGCCATTAAATAGGGTTGATGAATTATCAATTTTACAATAATGAATTCTTGAAATTGTCGGTTACAACTTACAAAAGAGCAAGAGAGACCCCATAATAGTCTTGCAATAAATTCGAACAATCGTTTACCTACTCTTCTCGCTATTAATTCTTCATTGTCAAACAAAATTACTTATGTGCCCTTAACCTTTTATATTACATCACGTGCAAGTAAATTTAATTACATTCATACCATCCTAATCTCATCCATTAATTATTTTTGATCTAAGGGTTATAAATTGGTTCTCATAGTTCTCACTTTTTTGTTAGTTCTCAAATGAACCTCCACCTATGTATTGGAAGGTTCAAATGAGATCATTTCACACACACAATTGTACGTACTTATGTCATCGTTTAGGATTAATTAAGATCATTTCATGCAAGCGACCCACCATGCTCGTCAACTAGATAATGTTAAAAGAGAAAATACTTCTCTTGTTCTAAGTTTATAAATACATACATTGTAGTATAAAAGATGAGATCATTAGAGTACATGAATTTATCAAAGTATGGAAGTACCAATCATATTGTGTCATGTGTACAAAGATAATGTTCCACATGTACAATACCCATTTACCCCTAACATTAATTATCTCACAAACGACAAATCGAAAAATTATGAAAATTGCACAATATAATTCGTCTTCTTCTCCTCTTCGATTTGCCGACCCTCCAGGCATACTTTCGACAAGTTTTTTTTTTTTTTTCCTTTTTTGGTGGGTTTCACATTTTAATAACACACGTGTTAAAGTGTTGCATTTAGGGTTTAGGGTTTAGGGGTTAGGGTTTGAGGTTTGGGGTTTCTCCCCAAAACCCCAAACCTCAAACCCTAAACCCTAACCCCTAAACCCTAAACGCTTTACAAAACGTTAAACCCTAAATCTTTCTAAACCCTAAACCTTGAACCCTTCTAAACCCAAAACCCTTATAAACCCTAAACCATCAATCATACTAAACCCTAAACACTAAACCCTAATCCTAAATTAAATGTACAAGTATGTAGTAACACATGTGTTAATAATTTATAAAACCCACTTTAAAAATGAAAAAAAAAATCGTCGAAAGTATGCCTTGATGGACGGCAAATCGAAGAGGAGAAAATGACGAATTTAATGGTGCAATTTTCATAATTTTTCGATTTGTCGTTTGTGAGATAATTGATGTTGGGGGTAAATGAGTATTGTAGATGTGGAACATTCTCTTTGTACATTTGACACAATATGATTGGTACTTTCATACTTTGATAAATTCATGTACTTCCTTGAACTTTTCTCTGTATTATAAACTTGAATATTGTTCTTGAAATGCATTGGAAACGTGTAGTACAATCATAAACAGAGTTTTTTTAAAAAAAATTGTTGTTAAACTGTTTAATTTCCTCCTCTTAACTTCAATAACTAATTAACTTGAAAATATATATTTAACAAATTTGGGGAAAACAGCTAAGTCTTGAAATTGAGTATTATGCATATGTTGGTTTATTGGGTAGAAAGAAGAAATAGATCGAGTTATTGTCATGATGGTTGATCCTGATGGCATGTGCTATTTAGTGAATCAAAATTACGAATGGGTTTATGGATCACACAAGAGTGAGTAATTACGAATGGGTTTATGGATCACACAAGAGTGAGTACCTCGTATGATGCATTTCAAAGTAATGATGTAAACGAATATAAAGATTGTGTAAGAAAACACGCATTGTTTTTCTATCATCACACGTAGAATAACTTATTCGGATTCTAGTAATTTGGGGAAGCTCGTTATATATAATAACAATAACAATTAAGGGAGTAACATCACCATTCATTTTTCGTCGCATGTCTGATAATATAAATTAAGAAATACAAGATTTGAACAAAAGTAGGTGCTTGGTTTGGTGGTGGAGCGTGGAGGTCTATGGTTCGAGTCTCTATGTCAGCTTTTTTTCCCATCATTATGATAATGGTATTCATATTTTACATAAAAGCTCATATATTAATATGCATTTACATGAAAACCCTGTGGTATTGAGTATTTACATATTAAACATAAAATAATCTCAAAACATAGCATATGAGACTTTGGGTAAATATATAAATGGTAGAATCGCTTCTTATCTTTGGGAGATATTTCATGTTATTGATTAGGGAATTTTTTTTCGACACTTCCCAACGAGATTATAGAATTTACATCTTAAATAAAAACTAAATTTTTGATATTTATCTAGGTAAATGAAAAATTTTATTACATAAGCAAAATATTTTTCGTTCGTATAATGGAATGGCATATTACCCGTGAAAAGCGACGGGGTATATATTTCATTTACATTCGCCATATATTTAAAGTAAATTGAATATCAAGAACTCGGGTTACATAATTCAGATTTTTTTATTTCTACAAATCTTCGTTTGTTAAATTCATAAATACTTATAATACTGGTGTGAAAATCGGATGAAGTGTCTGAATTCAACTGTTAGTTGTATTAGATGATATGGTTGTCAAAAACTGTATTCATTATGATCGATCGAGTATAAATTTTATATAATTATATGATGATATGTGGTAATGACTACACGGTATGTAATTAAGAACTTATATAGATGATAAAAGAAATGGAGATTTTGAATAAAGATAATTATCATATAGGAAGAACAATTATGTAATAAACACTAATTTATACTTTTCTTTATGTTGAGTCTAATTCTAAGATAATGACGAGATGATTTATCATTTATATAAAGTAGAGATAGAGATATAGATATAATATGGACTATAAAAACTATGATATACTATTTTTAAACAAGTATATAAATATACAACGCTAAATAATATATTATTTTCATTACAGATTTAGGTGTCTCACTTACTATTTTTGGTATGTAATATTTATGTAATTATGATGATATGTGGTACTGATTATGCAATATGTAATTAAGAACTGATATAGATGATAAAGAAATTGAGATTTTGAATAAAGAAAATTATCATATAGGAAGAACATTTTTTTTTAAAAATGATAATTTATACTTTTCTTTATGTTGAGTTAAATTTAAGATAATGACGAGATGATTTATGATTATTTATATAAAGTAGAGATAGAGATATCGATATAATATGGACCGTAAAAACTATGATATGCTATTTTTGAACAATCATTTAAATAAACAATGCTAAATAATATATTATTTCCGTTATAAATTAAGGTGTCTCACTTACTATTTTGGGTATGTAAATTTTATATAATTATGATGATATGTGGTAGTAATTACACAATATGTAATTAAAAAAACTTAGATGATAAAGAAATGAAGATTTTGAATAAAGATAATTATTAATTATCATATATGAAGAACATTAATTTAATAAACGCTAATTTATACTTTTCTTTATGTTGAGTCCAATTTTAAAATAACGACGAGATGATTTTCAATGATATAAAGTCGAGATGGAGATATAGATAAAATATGGATTATAAAAACTATGATATGCTATTTTTAAACAATCATTTAAACATAAAACACTAAACAATATATTATTTTCTTCATAAATTAAGTGTCCCACTTACTATTTTACATAGTCCTAAAATAATAGTAATCAAAACTGATGCTATAAAGAATATTTTAACGAATGAATTTCATTTTTAAGTCATAACATTAATTGATGAATATTTATTTAATAAATTGTTAAAATGCAGTGTGATGCATATTAACTAATGTGCATCGCGATGCATATTAAAAACTTCACATTATTTGAAAAATATTTTGAGTGTTAATATGCATCACAATGCATATTAACTAATATGCACCGCGATGCATATTAACGGATTTGGATCTAATATTCATAAATCGATGTTATAACTTGAAGAAATAATTTATCAATGAAGCTTAACATTCATAGCATCGATTATGATTAACATTTACTAAATTTCAGTTTGCTTTTTTCGAGATTTGTATGGGTGAAGGTAATATGCTTCCTGATGCATACTAACGCTTCCCCCGTTCCCTCAAAAAATGCGCTTCCCTCTAGATCATGCCACTATATATATATATATATATATATATATATATATATATAGAGAGAGAGAGAGAGAGAGAGAGAGTTTGGATCAAATGAGAACACTTCAAAAATAAGAACGGTGAGAACACCTTATAAATGCACAACTAGCCAACAAAAATCATTATATTCACAGTCATACATCTCAAATATACAAAGAAAAACAAATGCACATTTCTAAAAATGCACAAAAATCGAAAAAAACGATTGATGCACGATTATCTCTATAATTATGCATCAATCGATTTTTCGATTTTTGTGTATTTCCGAAAGTTCGCATCTATTCTAATCAATTTTTCTACACATATTTGAGTGGTAGAGGGCGACACTAAGGTTAGTGTCGCGTTGAGTGACGCTCAGGGTAGAGGGCGACACTTGAGTGGTAGAGGGCGACACTTGAGTGAGTGACGCAGGGAGTGTCGGGTGAGGCTAGTTACCGACACTTAATGAAGTGTCACAAAAAGAGGGTTTGTGGCGTCACTTAAGCAAGTGACGCAAAAAGGGGGTTTTATGCGACACTCGAGCAAGTGACGCAAAAAGAGGGTTTTATGCGGCATTTAATGCGACACTTAAGTGTCGCTACACTGTTTTTGGGCCTAATACGTCACTTCCAACGGTTCGAAGATCGGTTTGGAAAAACGAGTTTTGGTTCGATTTTTGGACATAATCAGTTGACAAAAACACTAAAACATGATGTATTAAGTAATATAAACACGAAATATCAAAAGAAATAGCGAAATTTAAAAGTTTTCGGAAATGTCAGGATCTTAGAAAGTTATCGCGAAGAAAATCCGGAAAGATAGAAGTGTAGCTCTCGTTGTCGTGATCGTTTTTCTCTAAAGAAACTAGGTGATTCGAGGTGTTTTAATGGTAGTTTTTTGATGGTTTATGATGGTGGTTTTGATGTTGGTGATGGTGGTTTTTGAGAGAGAGAAGAAAAAGATGAGATGGTGATGAAAATGAAATGAAAAAGGGGTTGGGGTGGGGGGTTTGGCTGATTTTTGTCAAGAAAAGGGGGAAGTTTTGTCCCAAATTTTATGGTATTTAGCCCGTGTTCGTTTACTCGATCATTAAATATTTTTAGTTGGTAAATTTTTAAATATCTTATTGAATATATTTTTAGTTGAAATATTTTATGAAAATAATTTAGTTGAGTTATAAAATTATAACTTTGTTTTACTTGGGTATTACGGATATGTTTCGAGTTGTTTCAGTTTACGTAATAAATGTTACACGTTACAAAATACTTTGTAATTATTATCAACATAATATTAAATAAACGTTAATGTTATCTAATAATCTCATATAATTAAATAGTTTTGTTCACCAACAGTCGTATATTCTGTCGCGTTTGTTCCAATTATTTTGTACATATTTATACAAGTCTCAAAATATGTAATACTACGCGTATTAACTAGTTGAGCTTTGCTAGACTTATCTCTAAAATGGGTTATGAATACACTCTAAGTTAGGGAATTAACCTAAAAATGCGTGCAAATTACGTTTATAATTATGTCGAAATTGCAGGGTGTTACATTCTCCCCCTGTTAGCGAAATCTCGTCCCGAGATTTAATCCAAGTCGTTACGTCGGATGTATGAGTTTCCGAAAGATGTGTTGTCACTATTTGTGACGTCGTGAGTTACCACGTAACTCGAAATAGTTTTTGTATACTCATTGTATAGTTTGATAAGTTGTGTGTTCGAAAGCGGGTAAAATTTACCAAATTTTAGGTTCGAATTGACATCCGAGTAGCGTAACGTTAAAGTGAAATTATAGGTTGCTAAAACATACCAATGTTAGCGTAGGGATCCTCTGATGCATCCCGTGCACGAATTACGTATGCGCGTCCGCGAGCGGGTTCGTTGTTGGCGATGCGGTTGTTGTTGTTCTGATTGTTGTTGGCGTTGTTGAGCTATGGGCACTGATTTCAGTAGTGTCTTGGTTCACCACACTCAAAACAGCCAGTGTTTTGTCGCCCAAGGTTTGCTTGAGTGGGAGGGTTGTTTCTACATGCGTGGGCTCGGTGTCCCCATTGGCTGCATTTGCCACGAAGGGAACATTCGCCCTCGTGATGCCTTTCGCATTTTCCACATTTAGGCCTCTTGCCTAGGTTAGGTTTCGGTTAAGTGTTGGTGATTGCGGCGTATGCTTTGGTGTTTCTCATATTCCTGTTTTGTTAACCCTGATGGTCATTACTCTCACTGTTCCATTTCCGCTTGTTGTTTCCAGAGTCACCCGCATCAGCACGGTTGGGTTCACTTTTCCCTGAAGCAGCTTTCAAGGTTCCAATTAGGACCGCGTCGTCAGCCAAGCTTTGAGCCAGATCCACTGCGCTTCTAAAAGTAGTCGGTTTGGAGGACATCACCATGCATCTGATCTGTGGTGCCAAACCTTTGGTGTATCGTTTAATGGTTCGCTCTCGGGAGTCACCATGTGAGGTACGAGGCGTGCAAGCTCTTGGAACCTTCTCGTGTATCCGGTAATGTCAGCACCGATCATTAGGATGTTCCATAGCTCACTTTTGAGTTTCTGAAGCTCACTGGGAGAGCAAAACTCTTCCATCATCATCTGTTTCAAAGTCTCCCACGAAATGGAGTAAGCAGTTGTGCGTCTAAAGATTTGGACTTGGGCGTTCCAACAGGTCAACGCTTTGTCGGCGAGGGTACACGTGGCGTATTTCACCATGTTGTCGGTTGCTCAGTCACTGATGTCGAGGACCGATTCCATTTTCCCGATCCAGTGGACTAGGCCGATGGCCCCTTCAGTCCCGGTGAATGTGTTGGGTTTGCAAGCTTGGAAGGTTTTGTATGAACACCCTCGTTGGGTATTCGCCGGTGTTTCACTGTTGTGCACTACATTATCACGATTGCGGCTTGCCTCATACTAGGCAATTGCTTCTGCTACATTATCAATATTATTAGTTCCCTTATTCTTACACAATTTTCTATTCTCATTTAAACCCCACTCTAACTTTTGAATAAACAAGTACTAATGTTACAGTATATTATAATAAGCTTACTTCTGAATGTTGTTTTTGTAATGCATTGAAACGTGTAGAAGAAATAATATACCTAACTAGTCTAACGTCTGATAAATTGTTCAATTTCTCATTGTTAGCTTCAAAAATTACTCAACATAAAGATATATATTTAACAAATTTGAGTAAAATGACTTAGTCCTGAAGTTGAGTTTCAATTATATGTTTTTTTTTTGGCAAACAGAAGAACAATTGTTAATTTTCATGATGGTTGATACATATGACGTGTTATTTAGTGAATATCGAAATTCGAAAGTACGAATTGGTTTATGGATCACATAAGAGTGGGTACCTAGTATACGATGAACTTTTTTCAAAGCAATGACGTGAACGAATGTATTGATTGTGTGTGAGAGCAAACAATGTTTTTCTACCATCACATGTAAAGAAACTTATTCATATTTTAATGATTTATGGAAGCTTCGTTTGTATTATGTAGTTTAGGATAGACTATGGCGTCATTAATGATTCAAGCAATTAGCGCTCTCACATACTCATGATAGTCTTCAGATTTGTGAACACCGTAATAAACAGATTTGTCGAAACACGAATGAATCCTTTGGCACTTGTGTTCTTCTAGTCTCTGGTCTGGTACATCATAAGGGTAACATTGATTCGGATGATTTGATGTCTCAGAAATATCAGGATGTTTATTCGGCACTATCGTGATGCCATTTATTTGAGCGCGGAGGTTAAGTGTAAGGTCGATAATTTCTCTAAAAACTACGAGACACTTACTCAAGTTCCGTAAGAATAAGCGAGAGGTTATTGAAGACGAAGATGAAGCTGGAAATGAAGACAAAGACTAGTTTAATGTTTTGAATTTTTTTTTTTTTTAACATCAAAGAAACATTCATTATAAATTGTAGCTTCAAGCATTCATGAAAAAACATAAAACTTTGACTATTACAATAATAATATAAAACAAAAAATTGAAGCTAAAACACTTTTGTTTTTTATATTTAATGAAATACTTTTTATTTTATATCAATGTGTGTTATTTAAATTGTGTATTTGTTTTGTTTTTGTTTTAAAGAAAAAAAAATTTAGATGGTGGAACTTTGTGTGGGACCTACATTGCCACTACAAGGAATAAGGGATCATAGAATAATATTATTCTCACGTGATACTCATAACATTGTGTTATGAATGTAAATGGTATAAGGAGTAATATTATCAATCGGTATTTTATTGCTACAAGTATGGATTATCAAAAATAATAAGACATATATTTGGATATTTCCCTTGAACTCTGCAATATTTTTGATATGGCATCAATAGTTGAAGGGATTTTCCGAAGAGAAAATGGATTATGAGAGTGTGTGACTTGAACTATTGATTGGTATGTGCAGATATGTGCTTTTATTTATTTGGTACATTTGAATTTAAATGTGTCTTCGTTCCAACCATCACGTATGCCCATATAAAGAATAAGCTGGTTCGCTTGAAGAGAATCTTTTCTATGATCAGATACGAATCATGTATAACTTAATTTTACATATAATGAAGATTTTTTTTAACGATTTTGACATTTATCAGTATCTAAAGTGTCGATCAACTGAGAATTGAGAGATTGTTGTTTCAAATTTCAACTCAATTTAGAAATTAACTTTTTATTTACGATTGTATAAGTTAAGTGAGGTAGGTCCATAAAAAAAATAAAAAATAACAATATTATTTCTTGATTAATTAATTATACTTGCAAAACGAAAAACTAGAAAAATAGTACAATAGTGTAATAAAATATAGAAAAACGAAAAAGAAGAAGGATATGCATGTTAAGTGGAGGACGTAGACATCGTCACACTTGGGCTCCTTCATTCATCGGAGCTTCGAGTTTATTGTCGGCCATACCTTTAATAATTTCAATTCATACACACTCAGCTCTTTTAATAAGTAGCGTAATATTATAATTTATACTGCTATGCTATGATCGATGTGCCCAAATAACTAAAGGATTATTATCATTTTTAAAACATGATTATGCAATAATTCAGTACCTGTATATTACCTTTTATAGCTAGGATTCCTTCAGAAATTATCACATTTTCAATATCGTTTATGTTCTTTTCTTATTTCAAAGTCATTTTGCCTTTCTTTATGTATTCAAGTAAGATAATACACAAATCGATCATTATATTTTATAAAAATATTCATCTGGGATACTAAACTTTGAAAATGTTCAATTGAGTTATCATACTTGTAAATTGGGTTACTATTTTTTTAACTGAAATCAAACAAAATAAGCGAGATGACACCTATCAACAAGTATAATGATCTAATTGAACATTTTTAAAGTTTGACAACTTAGATCATTTTCATAAAGTATAATGACCTATTTGTATATTATCTATATTCAAATCAACAAAGTTTTAAAGCCGTGCCAATCAATTACCTAAGACTAAGACCGACTTACTTTGTGCTAATCTTTTGCCTAAAGTAGGCTAAGTCCACATTTCCTTGAACTTTAGGTACCAAAGTGTCATATTTAATTCAATTTAATGCATTCATAATATAATACCGCAAAAAAGAAGGAATCATAAAATTGATTCCATTACTATGTGCAACGTAGAGTATATCATCATTTAAAAATATTGCTAACCAATGTTTTTTTTTTTTTTTTTTTTTTTTTTTAACGATATATAGTTTCAAACTTTACTACTAGTAATAATCTATAGGTTTTGAGCCCATTACCACACAAACTCAAAAATAGGTATGACCCTCTCTTTTTAAGGAGGTTGGCGTGTTATCCCATTCGTCTTACTATTATTCCCCCTCGTCATATTTTGTTGGGTTTAAGGTATGAATGTATGATGGATGGATGGATGTTAGATTTGATCATATATTAAAGGCAAGTTTAACTAGAAACTTTATTACTTCCCGCGTCCCATTTAGTGACTTTATAAAGTTTTTCTTTTTCAACTTTGACCTTATGTATTTTTGTTTGTATTATATAATATCTAGTTAATTATACTAATGAAAATACATTTAAAACTCAACTCATTCATATATTTTGTATCAAGTTTATATAACATTAACAAGAATATATAATATTAAAGTTGAAAAAGAAAATACTTTAAAAAGTCAAAACCGAACACTCGTAATTAGAAAGAGGGAGTATAAAATGATGAGGAATGATAAATAAGGGTAATTGGAGAAGTTAGTGATTTAAATAATTATTTTTTCAGATAGACAATTGCTTTGGGACTATCAAAAATAGTCTCATGAACAATAAAATTGAAATACTAAGACCTGTACCAACGGCTTTCGTCGGTTGAAACCGACGGAATCGACATCGATGGCACGGCGCCGTCGGTTCGGTCCGTCGGTTTCTTCCGTCGGATTTCCGACGAGGTGTTTGGGTGTGGAAGGTGGGTCCTTGAGCTAATTAAAAAATTTTTTTTTTTTAAAAGTTAGCCGTTGGAGGTTAAAAAAAAACAATTTTTTTAAAAAAAAATAGAACATCAAACGGCTCCTTTTTTTGATTTTTTTTATAAAAAATTATATATAAATACTACACATATCTATCACATTTTTCACACTCAAACATCACCAATTCTCTCATCTTTTCTCACTTTCACTTTCAAAAAATGTCAAACAACAACAACACCAATTCCAAATCCAAATCCAAAACCAAATCAAACCAAAATGAGCAAGAACAAGTTGGCTACGATATGTGGCAAAACTTGGTGAACAACCCGCTACCAAATCCAAATAACTATCAACCTCCACCGACGGGTTTTGCTCATTTTGCACCAATTGTAAACCCGTATCAAATGTCACCCGACGACCCATGAAGAAATTACCAACATCCCGGGTGGTATCAAAACCCGCAATTCACACCTTCCATGGATTATTCACCAAACACATACCACGACACCTCCTCATCAAATCCACACGGCTACCAAGCAACACCTACCCGTTACTCACAACCTCCACAAACTCAAAATTTCGTCGTACCCGAAACCCAACATCAAAACCTTCTCGACAGCTCCGACGATTCCGATCACGAAAACCAATTCCAACTTGAACAAGAACCCGAGTCCGAACCCGATACCCAACCCGAGGCCCCTAAGAAAAAGGGTAAAAAACCAAGAAAAAATCCGGACGCACCACTTCGGGTTCAAGTTAGGTGGTCCGACGACGAAGCGTGAATCTTGGCCGAACGGTGGATACATTATTCCGAAAACGGCATCATCGGAAACAATCAAAGAAATGAAAGTTTTTGGGGAAGTGTCAAATCGGATTACAATTCGATTGTCCCGACGAAACGTAACCTCAACCAACTAACGGGTAAATGGAACAAAATAGCTGGCGACGTGCGAATTTTCGAAGGCCATCACAGAAAGTTTAGGGAGGGTTGCCATCAAAGCGGTGCCGGGGATAAAGACGTAAGCTTTTCTCAACCAAACGAGAAGGAAATTTACTTACGAGAGTTGTTGGGAGGTTCTAAGACATTTCCCAAAGTTCTTCACCGAGCAAGGCGTGATGAGCAACAAACGCCCGTTCCAACCCGAAATCGAATTCGAAGCCACTGATATTGGCTCGAACGACATCTCGTCATCTCTAGAAGCCAACATGAGGACCTTGTTCCGTGACGACCCGATACGTCGTCCACCGGGTCGAAAAGCGTCAAAGACTTCTTAATCTTTGGATGCCGGTTCTTCGTCACGTAGTGTTGTGTCCGAAAAACTCGAAGCCATCGAAACGGTTAAATCACAAGCCCTAAAAGCCGCGGACACACTTGAAACGATTAAGAAAAACAACATCAAAAAGGCGTCGTTTAAGGCTTTGAGTTTTCTTTGCAAAAGTCTTCCGAAACGGGTCTCCAAAAAGGAATTACAAATTATTAAGTTGGCACGCAAAGAAGTCGTTGAAGAATTTGGAAATGTCTACAAAACGACAAATGAAGATGAAGGTGAAGACGAGAACGAGAATGAGGCCGCGGACCAAGGCGAAGAATCGAGCTCGGATTAGGCTAGTTTAAATTTAAATAAATGTACTTTTATTTTTAGTGTAACGTTTTTATTTTTAGGAGTTTAATGTTTTTATTTTTTAGAATTGTAATGTTTTTATTTTTTAGGATTTGTAATGTTTTTAATTTTAATGAAATGTGTTTTTATTTTAATTATTGTGTATTATTTAATTAAGTTTATTGGTGTGGGTCCATGGAATATGAAACTGACAGGAAACTGACGGATGACTGTTGGGAGAGGCCTGTCAGTTTCTGTCAGTTGGGTGAAAAAGCTGACCTGGCGCTGATGTGGCGCGTCAGTTTCTGTCACTTTCCGTCACCATTGGAAGAGGTCTAATAAGTACTGTATATGTTAAGTTGAAAAAGAATAAACCTCACGACTCCACATAGCTTGAACAAGATAATCAAAAAAAGAATAGACTTTACTATTATTCATCTATTAATTAGAAATTGATATACCATTATATATGTTGTGAACTTGTAATATATACGTTATAATAATTATGACGAGTATCATACATTGTTGTTTCTATTTATAATTTAGGGATAATTAAGTGCGTCTTTAGAAGCATACAAGTTAGATGCCGTCAAAGCTACAAAATAACATGTTTATAAGTTTTTAACCTTTAAATTTCTATATATGTACATTAAATAGTGCATTTTAACGTATGTGCTGCTAACTGCATAAAATGCCATCCTTGTAACAATTTTAAGGGTGGTTTCCTTGATCCAAAATTAACCAGAATTTGGAGTGGACGACTAAAATTATCGTTTTGATTTGGGCCGGTTAATTATGACAAAACCATTTTATATGATGTATAGTTTTACTTTTAGAGAATAGTCGCAACATAAATAAGCCCAAATTATTAATTATTATTACAACACATGTGATAATTGGAGCATATCAAAAAGTGAAGATGGCAAAAAAATTAAAACGACTTTTTTCTTGATACAAGCTTACGTTGACACATAATAATTACTACTTAACTTTATAGAAAAAAATAAATTAAAAGCTTTGAAATCCACGTGTTAAGTAAAATAAACCTATAAATCACATGAAAGTGAACCAACGAATTTATTTATAATAAATACTAGTATATAATTTACAGCATGTAGTTATCAATTAACCTGTTATATTATTGCTTACATGCAAGTTTTCTATTCATCACCCTGCAACAATATCATGTTATATTTTAATGTTTAACCGTTTAGCATGTTTGATATTAATTTTTGCAACCATTAAGATGCATGCTTTGTACAATGCATTAGTATGCCAATGATTCGATTACGAATCCAACGACGCCTAGCTATCAAAGAAGTCGTTGTCAAAGAAATCGCACTCGAAGTGTCAATTTGTTGTATATATGTCATTGTACAGTACAACTCGTTAAAGCTTGAGCATGCCCACTATGTGTGTAATTTGAAGGTGAGAAACAAGAAGAAAGCATGGGAAGAACTTCAATCAAGTTATCTAATGGAAAGTTTTGTGAAGGAAGTGGTAGACCCTCTTTTAAAAAAGAGATTCACTTTTGGACGCTAATGACATTATTTTTCACTTAAATTGCATTTTTTATACATCACGTACATATATATTTTGATTAAATACGTTATACTTTCATTATTTATCTATAACAATATACTTCTTCAGTCTCAGTTTTATAATTTAATATTCATTTTATTGATGTCATCATTGATATCCCAAACTATTGTCCAATTTCATAAATAGATAAAAATAATGTTGCATATATTATAAAGTTCTTTTGTACACACATTCTATTAGATTAGATATATGTAAGACAAAAAAGTAAGTAAAACGTAAATGATAAAGCTATCATAAAGTAAGTAAAATGATGATGTCTTAAACTGCGTATTTGTTATCTGTGAACAATAAAATTTGAACGAGGAAGTAGTATATTGAATCAGTATGACATGGTTGTCGTGTTTTCTCTTCATTTGCATTCGTTTTAAATACATTGAGCAAAAGAAACCAAAAAAGAAGAGAGGTAATTAACGATAGTGTCTTAATCGTCTTCTCTTCTTTAGTTACTTGTGCCGGTGGCCTTTATGTGACCTTTTATATTTGCAATCTTAGCGGATTTCAATATCCAAATTGCTCTTTGTGTTGTTCACCTTTTCTTGGGCTTTGTAAATGCATGGTCGTCGTTAGTACTTCGATTATCTCTATCTGTTTCAGATCAATCAATCATATCAAATAGGCCATCTAGTCGACCATATCATAAAATAATTATGATTAATTACTCTATTTAATTATTACGAAATGCAAAATAGTTATGATTATTAATTACCCTAAATTCGCGAAAACTTTATTTAATTACTTACTTTTTTATCTGTTCGCATGTACCATGAACATTTCACGTATTTGTTGTAGTGCGAGTAATATCTTCCCCTATAATAATCATAAACGATCCAATTAACCCGATTTAATGGATCTCTTAATCAAATATTAAATACAAAAAGTGTGATTAAGCACAATAATTAATCTTTATGTGTGTGTAGGTCCCATAGGATGCAAATAGTGTTTACAGGTATCCCCCGTAAACTTTATTCCAAGAGCAGGCAGCAAATTCAGACCCCATATTGCAAAAATGATAAAAAGCTACAAAATCAAAGTTATGATCAGTCACCAAAAATAAAGCACATTATATTGTTTTCGCAACACATCTTATCATTTCCATTTTCGCTTTTGCTTCCATTTAATCATGCTCCGAAATCGACTCCAATGGCATCGCGTGACGCTTTTGATGACATAAATAGCGTCACCTAATTGTGCTTTTACGTAATTAATCATAATTAGAGTTAATCATCAAGACCGATTGTGTACGTTCTTGAAGCATCGCCACTGCAATTTAATAATTGACAACAAACATTTACTATGGAACAAATCTAAGAAAAGTTTTAATTTCTTCAACTTTTTAACTATGTTTAGATCGTACTGTACGAACTTGAAAATAGAAGCGTGTGATTAACATGATAATTATATCTTAGAGCTTTTGAAGTGCGAATGTAAAAGTGCAATAATTATGATTAATTAGTGAAGAAATCAAAATTACATTACATTTACATGATATATATAATCATACGTAGCACACCTCTTAATAAAGCCTACCCAAACACATCAAGGCACTGAGAGCACAGCCAACGGTGGCCTTTGCTTTTCGTCGGTTCCAATCGACGGAGCCAACGCCGTTGACACGTCACAGCAGTTTGGGTACATCGGTTCGACCCATCGGACATCATATCCGATGCTCAATTAGTTTTTTTTTCTTTTTTCATGTGTTTATAAGTAAGGGTAGTGATATATCCATCATCAAAATTACATAGATAGATAAACTGGTATAATTGGGACTCAAAAGATCAAGTGACGGTGTTACTGATGGCAGGGGTTCATTAGTTTCATCAGTTTTGTAAAAGGTTGATGTGGTGCGTCGGTTTCAGTCAGTTTCAGTCTACCATTCAGAATTCGGAATGTTCTGAGTGTGGTATCAATGGGACCCAACATCATATTATTGGTGCTGACATGGCAATAGCATATTGGTGGAATTGCAACCTTGTGGATTGAGTTCAAAGAAGCATATTTTTGTGCCTAGGATAGAAAAAAATAAAGGTTAAAATAAATAGAGAAAAATAAGGGAAAATATGAGTTGTAATCCTTAAACCCAATTGGATGGGTGGGTGACACGTATGAAAGTGGCAAATGTGGGTCCCGCTGTTTAAGGACACATACCCTAAAAATGGGAAGTATGAGCAAGTGTTGGTTGTGGGTCAAGTGGATCATGCTCCTACGAAACTATCTAATTATGGCATTTTTATTAGTCAATTGATCGATTTTAAAGATTCCAAATGTTATCAACATGTCATATTGGGATACAGTTACACATAAATATAATAAGCAATAGTCAAACTTACAGTTAAATAAATTAGGTTTCTTTGGAAAGAAAAAAAGTTAATAGTCAAAATTGAGAATGTGTACAAACAAACATACCTTTTTTACAAGACAATAACTTGCAGAGATATATGGTTTCTTCCAACTAGTTAAATAGTCGGGTTAGACCATTTTGTTTACGGGTCAAATTGCATAACTTTTTAATTACTTTATAGGAGATTGACATTTATGTAAAACTAAAACCTCAAACTCCTCTGTACATCCGATAATACTCATCATTTTGTCTTTATGCATGTTTAACGTACATACTCCAATTAGGCTTGGTAATTCGTGTCGTGTTCAGGTTCTCGTGTTTGAGTTGGCTTGTTAACGTGCTCAGATAACCCAACCCAAATTCATTCCATTTAGTTAATCGTACGATGTTCACGAGTTTTCGCATAAACTTCTTAATCATTTATATAGTCGAAAAGTTTATCAAGATATCTTCATGTTAGATGAAAAAACCCTACTTATTAGGAATTAGTTTAACGTTTTAATTTTTCTTTGATTATATCAATACGTGAAAGGTATACTAAATATCTAGAAATGGAATTGCAAAAAATGATGAGAGACAAATTAAGTAATTCACGTCTTGGGTCCATAAGTGCAAAGTTACTTGCTAGGATTATTTGTCAATCAAAATAATGCAGTTAAAAACGTACATTTATGTTAAATACGTACCCGAAAAACGTATGTTGGTCTAGCTTAGTACTAATTTACTTAAAATGTGGAATTTGTTAAGTGTAATCATGGTCATAAAAATATATCTTGTACGTAAGTTAATATAGCAAAATGGTCTAAAACGAAAACTATGAAAAGGGAAAGCAAGATACACCTGGAAACAATCTGATATCAGTCTATTTCTCAATTTCATTTCCCAAAAACTTTATAAATTTTAACTAATATTTTTTTTCTTCATATATATAAAATGAAGCTTACATGATATGCATGGGCGACCCCACTACGTACACCACCTTGAATCCTCCTATATAAACTATACACTCCACCATTTGTTATTCACCACTCATCACAAAAACACCAACAAAGAGCAGCAGAAGCATCAAGCTAGCTAGCAGCCCTCTTTGATTAACTGGTTGAGTTGAGTGTGTGATTTAATTTCAAAAATGGTGATTGCTGGTCAATTCCCTCACCTTACTCTTGCTTTTGGCCTCATGGGTACTATACACCATCTCTCTCTCTCTCTATAATCATATGAAGACTATGCATTTTACTGTATTAAATCTATCTATATCTATTGCATGCATAGAAATCTATATGTTACTTGCCATGCACGTAACAAACCCTAAACTAAAATCTAGCTAGCTAGCTAGCAAGTTAATAATATGCTTGTTTATTATTCTATTGTAGGCAATATTGTCTCCTTCATGGTGTTTCTTTCACCGATGTAAGTGTCTGAATCTTCTTTTCATCATAAGTCGGCTTTGATTAATTATTCTTAGTTTGTGTATCGATAGTTGCAATATCGTAATCAAATTAGCTTTGGAATGATATAGGCCGACGTTCTATAAAGTTTACAAGAAGAAATCTACAGAGGGGTTTCAATCGATACCTTACGTTGTGGGATTGTTTAGTGCTATGCTCTGGATTTACTACGCGTTGCTAAAGGGTAATGCGATGCTTCTGATCACCATCAATTCCGTTGGTATCGTCATACAAACCTTTTATCTCTGTGTTTTCGTCTTCTATGCGCCAAAGAAAGCCAGGGTGAGTACACAATGTGATATTTGCATATTTCTTCGTGTTTTGATGATTTTGTAAGTTTCATTAGCCCTATATAATCCAAAACAATACTCCATGTACAGATGGAAAGCTTGAAGCTGATCACGGTGTTCATAATAGTTGGATTCGGATTGATTGTTCTCCTAACTGAATTCCTTGCTAAAGGTGATAAGCGGGGTGTCATAGTCGGATGGATCTGTCTCATATTTTCTCTGTGCGTGTTTGTCGCACCTTTAGGTGTCGTGGTAAGTACAAACAATAAAAACAAAAACATTAGCAATATAGGTTTTGCAAAAATCATGTTTGGGTATGCACATGGATATTCTAAACCTTTTTTACGTATCCATACGGCTTTTGTATCTTGAAAAACTTCTTTATTTTTGTAGAGACAAGTTATCAAGACAAAAAGTGTCGAATACATGCCTATACTTCTGTCACTCGCCCTCACACTCAGTGCAGTGATGTGGTTCTTCTATGGATTACTTCTTGGGGACTTCAACATCGCGGTATGAAATATTAAACGATTTACTAAATGACTTGGAATTCACCCATCAACAAGTTTCTAACAACATATTTCTTACAGATACCAAATACGCTTGGATTCACGTTCGGGATCCTTCAAATCATACTTTACTTCGTTTACAAGAACAAAAAACCAGTGATCGATGATAAAATCACAGAGTTTAAAGAGAGAATGAGTTCAATGGATGAACCAAGAGTCCCACAAGCAAAAGATCAAAACACGATCGATATGGTGAAGCTAAACGCGTTCATACACACCGAAAACAGTCCGAATTCACACGTTGTTCGTAGTCCAATCGTGACTAATCATACCATTGAAGTTGCAGCTTGAGATTGATCCTAATAAATTTTGGTTTGATGTCAAGTGTACCTTTCCGTATAAATAATTGTACACTTCTTAATTACAAGTTTTTTATCTTAATTTGGCTTATACCGTACTTACGTATCTTTCCTACCTGACGTAACCTTTGTATTGTTTCAGTAACATATATAATATTCGATATAATTAAATGTAATTTGATTTTCTATATATAATACTCCGTAATTGTTAATTTATGGGTACTATGAGTTGATCCATTGAATGTTTTTTGTCTTCTTGTTGTCTTGGAATAAAAATCTTTGGGGTTCTGTCTTTTTGTAATATCTGAGGTGGAAAATTTGGTGAATTTACATTTCAAATTGAAAATTAGAGTTTTTATTTACTTACTTATTTAGTATTTCTTTTTATTATTATTATTATATTATTATTATTATTACTATTACAACTACTACTATTATTATTATTATTTCTAGGTAATTTGTAATTTACAGTGAACTTTTTAAATTTCTTAGGGTAATTAATGATTAGTTGATTAGAAACATTATATAATTGCATTTGTGACGTGGATATATACAATTGATGATTCAAAACTTCATAACTCTGAGTTTTGTTAATTTACGGACATATACATAAACAACAAACATAAGAAAAAAAAAGTCGACAATTAACAATAATTATTGGTCAGCAAGAACATATTTAATATATATCAAGTCGATTTATTCATTATAAGAAGTTTTTATAGTAGGAAAATGTACATGTTAATCACATCGAAAGGTTTTTACCATTTTTTATATTTGTTTAATTGAAACATCAAGCTTCAAATAAGACCGCGATAGTCTAATTACCTATGCATTTAATTTCATTGATTAAACTGATTAATTAAACAATTAATACTCGTATTAATCATTGTTTAAAATAGTATACAAATTAAAAATATCATGTCTCTTAATTACATGTGACATGAGGATATATTATGGGATGGGTGCCTGAGTGGATGATGCAATTAATTATCTTTGTGCCCACAACTAAATAATTTTGATCGAGATAAAAAGGCCATGATCGATCAAAAAAGATACAAAAAGAGAAAAATAAAACAATTGTTGACGTGAGGTGACGCTTCCCACATATATTTTAAGATAGCTAGGTCCGAATAAAACTTCTTTTTGTAATAAAGCTATAGTAGTCGGATTGTTATTTGCTTATAGATTATACATTAATATAATTTTGATTTATACATATGATCAACTTAGTTGATCGAGTTTGAATTTGTCTTGACAATTTCTTAGAAGAATCTGAAGTACGTTAAACCTATTTCAACTAGTTTAATTATGTAGCTCCTTGACTCGACAATAATTTGAACTCAACTTGCTACCTCGAATTATCTATCAGAAATATGTTTATCGCACCACGAAAAAAGCTCATCGAATGGAATATAATCACTAACGGTCTAAATTGGTCACTAATGTCGTTTAGAGACCAAAAATTGAGTGGTCACCATGCGTCACTAAGCTCCATCGCTAATTATGAATAGAGACCAAAATGGGAAAATAATCACTAGAAAGTGACAAAATCAAAGTGGTCAACAAATTTTCTGACCCCGTGCTTTAAGTCACCAAGTTCCGTCACTACTCTACAAATAGTCGTCACTAACTTTCGTACACAGTGATCGAACTAAAAATGGTCACCAAGAACTTCCCATATCAGAACATCTGGTCACCACCGAAAAGATTTACTACTATTAATTCACATAATTCTGGTTACCGTAATACAATAAAGCTGATGATATAATATTACTACGAAGAAAGAACATCTATTTATACATATAAAATAAAGATTTTTCCTTGATTTTTAGACATGCCACATCATAATCTTTCATTTTTTAGAGCCTCCTAACTTGTCACATCATGATATTATATTTTTCTTTAAAACCTTAATTAGTAATTACTAAGACTATTATTTACCAATTATACTTATTATAATAGCCTTTAATATTCATATATTATATTTAATATATAACATTTTTTACGTACATAAAAAAAAGATACATTTTCTATTGATATCTTATACATTGTAATTAACGAATATTATTATAATCAACTACCGTGTTTTAAGAAAATTAGCTTTAATAAAGATATTTGAATTGATTATTTTCTGTACATGTTGGTATATACTATTACAATTGAATTTCAGTAATAAGTTTAAAACTTTCAACAATATAAAGATACAGTTGAAAACCTGAAAAACATATGATTTAATTTTACTTTTTAATTACCTTGCATTGCATAGGCTCAACAAATGTATTAAAACTTAACATAATAACTTACAAATTAACTTAATTGTATTATATATACAAACTTAAATATAGTAACATACAGACTAATTTAATGGTATTATATAAATGGTCATACATCGCACGTGTTCAATGCTTAATTTATATAATATAAAACTTTTTAATTACCTATTAGAGTGCATTATTTTAATTAACGACTACGTATTGGTAATTTACAAACCCTTGAACATTGTTTGCAAATAAATTTGGTTTATAACTTTATGTTGAAAAGTAATGAATGATATATATAAAAAATATTGAAGTAAACGTAAAGTAATTTGTCAACAACATAAATTAATTGTGCTATCAATATAATTAATTATATGCCCATTTATATATTTGGCTACTTACAAATTACTATATAACTGCACTTTTCAAACGGCCGTGTATCGAACGGGTTCAATGCCTAGTAATTATATAAAAGTGAAGATTTAATAATGATAAGATTCATTCATCCAAAATAACAATAACATGCCTAATTAGTCAACTAATTATCATAGAAATCATTTGACATTACCACAAATTAAAAAGAAACATAGAACTCTAAAGTTTGAATTGTATCTTTAAAGCAATACGAGCTACAAACATCCACATCTCGAGTTGTATTCCGCTCAATTGTTCCTATCAAAACTTCTTCATATCATAAATATCCATTCAAATGAATAATGAATGACCGGAAAACACATGAAAAAAGAGTGGTAAAAGGCATAATATATCATTAAAATTTCAGTTTCTGAATCATTTTACGACATATTTAATGTCAACTTATATTTACTTGAGAGCGGAAACTTGATAGATGTGCCGATTTTTCCATTATCAAATTTTCCACCATGACTTCCATTTTCTAGCTAATCTTGCATCTCTTAAAATTTTAAAACGCCTAATTTTTTTTTTTATTACTACTAAAAATACACTTAAATTGGTCTTATTGATTATTACAATATATATTAGACCAAAGTATAACACCATTAGGTCAAATACAAAACTCAAAACAAAGTTAGTCAAAACGGTCAGGTTGACTTAAAGCCCTCTAACATCAAATTTCACTATCTCGTTGTACACTAAGGTAGCCGTTCTAGGGTAGCTTACCTACCAAATAAGGCCATCGGGCAAGGGGTACCTACCGGGTACTGCAGCTTACCCGCCGGTTAAGGCTGCAGTACAACAACCCCTTCACTTTTAAATGCTAACTTCCAACGTGCATAACTTTTAACTCAGTGAGATTTAAGACCTGAAATTTTGCGGATACCTTTATTTTACAGTTATGAAGGTTTCCCTTTTTACAGTTTTTCAATTTCACAAAAACGCAAAATATGGACGTGCAACTAATTTTGAGCCATTTCGACTACTTTTTGGTGACATTCAATATCACAACTTACTCAATATAAGACCTGGGCTTTTTGACCATATTTCCAGCAGATCATAACAATTCTAAAACAATCAACAAAGGAATCATATCCTTTATTATAGGGTCATTTATGACCCATTTGGTCACTTTTGACCCATTCACTCGTTGAGGTTGTTTTGACCCATATACTTTTCAACAATGACTTACATTTGACCAAGAAAAGTAGTTGACTTTATATTACTACCACAGTTTCATTCACAACATAATTGGACACTTGACCACTTTCACTAATCAACAAACAATAATTTTTACACTTATATTATTTATACACCTTTCAAAAAACCATAATGTACTACTTTATCGATGATTTTGACTTTGAAGGTCAAATCATTATAAAACCACAAGTTTCATAAACCAACCTAGTGTAACTTCAAAATATGACAAGTGGGCGAATTACATAAGTTAAGTACACAACGATAAGTATAAAGAGAAGGGCTTGCCACGCATACCAAAAAGCAAGCAATCCACACTACTCTTTCTTAATCTCCTTTCCTTCACGATGCCCACTTATACCTACAATTTAAACACATAAAAGAGTAAGCACTAAAGTTTAGTGAGATTATGAGCAATCAATTAAATAATCCACATAACGCCATGTTCACTGTCAACAAACATCAAGAAACATATAACACTAGGAAAATAACTACTAGGACAATATGTAGAGATCAAACACTATGTGGATCCACGGCCATAGACAACCAACATACTTTGTACCATATCATGTCGATATGCATACCAAGCTCAATAACACTATGCTAGCTAAGCTAGCCAATCTCTACAAGATTGCCCCTTTTACATAATTCAATCAACAATAATCAACAAATTCCAAACAACAAGTTACCTCTAATAATCCCTTGATTGTGCAACCTCTTGCTCGGAAGCAATCTGGAATACACAATCATTATTTAATCAATCCTCATAACACGCATCTTGAAGATTAAACGATGATTCACAACAATTGAACAACGTGTAATTTTCCAAGTCTTTAACACCTAACCATATAACACATAATTACACAACATTTTTAGAGCTTCCTAATCATCAAAGTTAAACAACAGTTATAATCAATCCTCCCCCACTTGGATTGATCCCCAACTAGTCATCAAATTCACTTCTAACACTTAATTATTTATTTTTCCCATGAGTTCTTGTTAAACATCATAACCACACTCCATTAGCATCACTAGTTCCACTTTTACTCAATTATCATGAATTCACAAGAATTTTGTAAAAACTCTAAAATCATTCGAAAACACAATTGGTGAATTCATCACTTTCATGAAGTGTAATGATCAATAATAACTATAGTAATACACATTAACACTAACACAATCAATTTTAAACCTTAATTTCGTATTTATTTTCACTAATTTTCACAAACCCACTAATACCCATTTTCTAGGTCAAGTTTATGAACAAATCACTTACAATAGATTGAAGATGATGATGGAGATAATTTAATTGGAGTTTATAAGCTTGAATCAAAGATTAGAATTGAAGGTTTGAAGTGGTAAATCGTCCTTGCGATTTTTGTCTCTCACGAAGTGGTTCTGGTTCTGGAATTATTTGGAAGTGAGTTAGAAATGAGTACCTACATGTGTAAATTAAACCTTAATTCTATTAATTCACACAGTCTGGAACTGAGAAATCATTTGTGATTTCTAGTATTTTATATCACTAAAATAATAATACTTCAAAATAAAGATATATTTTTATACATCAAAATAATACCTCCAAAATTTGGGTGTTACAAGTTTACTAAACTTCTCCTTGATTTTATGAACTTCTACTTCTAAGCTTTTCAATCTTTCTTTCTCTAATTCAAATTGTGTTTGTAAGTTTCTTATGGTTTCTTTGGTCGGATCAGAACGTCCTCTTATATGTCTCGGAATTTGACCTAAATTTTCAAGCAAATTTCTGTTGCTAAACAAGTAGTAGTAGCTTCCTCATTCCTTAATTCTCACTGTAGATTAAAATAATTAATAAGTTAAAATATATTATGCGTTCAAAGTCCAAGTCAGGAATAGCCGGCATGCATATGGTCAAGGCTATTTAGCTTTTGAATAGCAGTAAGAAACTAATAACTAGCGTATACTATATTAGCTATGTTCGGGCCAAGTCTAGATTGGCTCTTTCTTGATCCGCATAAAGTCAAATTAGCAATAAGAAATGACAAACTAGGATGTTCAACATTAATATATTCATATAAGTATAGTTGTAACTAGCCAGAATCACAAACAGATAAGTGTTATTCTAGTACTACCATGCTCTAGATTCTTTTCGAGTACCAGATAGATTCACAGAAAAAAATGATTGGTTATACATTTTGATTCAATTTACCAGATGTACCAATCATTTTTTCTGTGATTATATTAAATAGATACATCTGGTACTCGAAAAGAATCTAGAGCATTAGTGGAGTCAGAAGAGGCATTCGGATAAGGAAAAGTTTGTTTTTCAAGTTGATGAATTTGCTGGAGGCATAATCTCGGGGACGATAGCCAACACTTTATTACCAAGGGTGGATGTCTAACACGTAAATATGCAAAATTAGATGGAGCAACCTAGAAAAAGCAACCACCTTTGATAGAGACAGAAATCATTACGAAGTGCACGGTAAGCAGCCACCCTTGTTAAAGACATATATCTTATATCTTATCTAATCATTATAAAGTGATCATCATTTATCCGGAAAATTCAACTTATGATCCAACTTGTCGATCAAATTTAAGTGCTATACAGACATAATTATCTTCCTCACATAAGAATAAACAGTGGAAATATCACCTTCATTTCAAAAAGTTCCTTTATAAAGACAAGGCTATAAGGAATAAGCCTAATGGTATAGATCCCTCTGACTGGAAAGATTTATGTGAAAGGTTTTCAAGCGAGGCTTTTCAGGTTATAAACTCTCTTTTTTACCTGAATTTGTAATGTTTTTCATTATAACAAAACTGTCAAATAAAAGTCATTTTTAATCATTTAACCTTGCACAGATGATAAGCCTTAAAAAACAGAATAACCGATCATGTTAAAAAGCTCCACCTGCTGTTGGCCCACTTTCAATTGCACGTATAGTAGATAAGGTAAATAATTATTTGAAACTTGAACAATTAACTTATTGGTTATTCGTTTAAGGTGTATTATGTGTAAGGTTTTAGGACCCAATCAAAGAACACAATAATCACAAGATTATACCCCACGATAATAAACGGATCAAACAAAGCAAAACGCAATAAAGATTAATGTGAGAATGTAAACAAACAAGAGAATATAACGTGGTTATATCCAATATACTCGATTGGTTTAATCCACGACCAAACTAGAGAGAAATCTTATTATTTTCAGTAGTGTTAGGGTTATAAAATAAGAGTTATAATATATAATGAATAACTTCGTACGAATTATATTATTGCCTACTAAACTCCTTTTTTTTATTGCCTACTAAACTCCTTTTTTTTTTGCTGACTTAAACTTGTTACCATATTCACAGTTCACGTGAACCTTCAAAATCATCTCATTATTATTATTATTCTAATTCTAATAATAAATAATAATACTTATTAATTACCCAAAGTGAATATATTATGTTTGTACAATATTCACAATCCTCAACAATCTCCCACTTGAAGATCGGACAAACCCAACTCCAGCAACTCGTAACTAAACGTCACTTTAATAGAACCCGTTCAAACCTATACCGCCAAAACTTATCGGGACACGTCGCACGACCACACTGAGTCAGAAGACTTTCGATACCAGTTACCAGAACTCCACTATTAAAATGTGACCAAGACCTCTCTCTAGTTTATCACCTTCTCATTAGTTCATGAGAAGATCGGTTGAAGCCCGGCACAGCTCCAACACTCTCGTTGCACTTACAACCCATCCATACAACCTTTCGTCTACCCGATCTACCTTCCCAACAAAGATGAGACCATCCGGTAAAACAACCACGTGAATGACACCATCAAGGAAGGCATGTGAAAATACCATCATACCCTTGATCATCCACTCCATCACTCTCGCTTTCACCGCTAGATCACCGACCAAAAACATGCGCATGAATTTTGGCAAACACAACTTTCCCCAACGAGCCAACTCCCATTGTACGGATTCAATATAAAACGCGACTCTCAGAAAAGTATCTTGCTTATCACCCTCGGTCATTCGCAACCTAGTTGCCATTGGAGAAGATCTAATCCAAGACTTGAAAACACTATCACCGAGATGTCAAACCGAATCCATGAAAACCCCAAGGCTCCCACTCAACGCTAAGCTCCCACTAGTTTCAATTCTTTCCGAACTCTCACTCGTTCCAGACCTCTCAACTATACCGTGAAGCTCAAGTCGACTAGGATTTTCAACACTTACCTCACCATCTAGTCGTTCCTCACTCGGAATCTCACAAGGTTCCCCGTTTATACCCCCGAGCAAATACTAAACTACCCTTGATAACCTTCCACTATTGGTCGTCAAATCTAATGTGGTACCGCTCATTATCCAACTGTCCAATCGAGATCAACCGCTTCTTGAGCTTGGGATTTACCTCACATTATTGACGAACTATTCCGTACCAAGGTGAGTTTTGAGGACAACATCCCCAATACCCGCAACTTTAAGCTTCCTTCCGTTCGCAAGACGAACCCTACCGGAATAAGATATAAAATTTGTCATCTCTTCCATGCACGAGATAGCATGAAAAGATGAACCCGAATCCAAAACCCAGGATTCCACAAGGTTCTCTTCACAACACAAAAATGCATCTTTAGTCGTATCAACCGCCGCATTCACACTCGGTTTACCATTCGGACATTGATACCTAACGTGACCCAGATGCTTACAGTTCCAACACGTGATGTTCATATTCTCTGATGGCTCTCTTCGCAATCTAGATATACTCTTATTATGCATCCTGCTAGTTACACCCAAAGCTGACGAACCCAAATACTCCCTGGAATCTTTCCTTCTAATTCCTTCACCCAGTATCAAATCACGGGTCCCTTCAAAAGTCAACTTAGTAGTTCTGGATGAACCACTAACAGCTCTAACCATTCCAGACCAACTTTCAGGCATTGAAGACAACAATAAAAATGCCTCCAACTCATCTTCAAACGTAACCCCTACAGATTTAATCTAGTCAAAATCAAGTTAAACTCGTTCACATGATCAGTTGGCGATGCACCTTCACCCATCTTCACGTTCACCAACTGCCGAATCAAGAAAACCTTATTCAAGGCTGAGGGTTTCTCATACATGTTAGACAGCGCCATTAACAAACCCGCAGTCGTGGTTTCCCCTGCAATATTGTAGGTGACATTCTTGTCCAGAGAAAGTCAAACTACTTGTCGCACCCCCAATTTTGGGTTGCGGAAGCGAATCGGGTAGGGGTGCGACTAATCAATAATCACAGCACAAAGATATAATGAACAACTTTATATACGTTGTTTTACAACTTGTATTGATAAAATCAAAGTTTACATCAAAATATAGTTTACATTAGCTCAATTGATATTGAGAGATTTACATACATAATTAATACAGCTAAATCTCTGAATGTTTGCATGCTGACACGAGCAAATGATTCCTGATTTGGGCAGTCCAATCTACTGCTGGGTACCTATGATACATGCTAAAATGGGTCAGCGAAATGCTGGTGAGCTCACATGTTTGTATGTCAACACATATTGTATGAACCACAAGATTTAATTGAATTTAAATTTCAATTAAGCAAAAGAAAAGTTTTACAGCCATGAACACATAGTCTGAGCTTAACTCGAGGTGTCAGGTCCACATTTAAGGTATCCTGATCGAGGTGCCTCCCACGAGTGCCTAATCTACACTCGTCTGAACAAATATTAGTACATCCGTTTACCCAGTTAGTGCATGCTAATCCGGACGAGAAGGGTCAATCCTATATTGCACCATATACTAATATTCACGCTACAACGTATTACCAAATTATGCTGAGGAGGGCTTTGAAAGATTAGTGAGATAACTCATGTAGTAATTGTTTGTTTTCGTACTTGCGCTCATATAGTTAAAATAAAACGAGCAATGATATCACATCCCTGAGTAAAATAGTAAAATAGGGGCTATGAGACTCACCTGAGTCTTGAGAGCTTAACTTAATAAACTTGAGTTGATTAGCCAAAATGAGTTGTCCGAAGAATGGTAACCTGAGGGTGTCCACGACACGCGATGGTTATAAACGTGAGTAGGTATCTATACAGACTACCTTTGTAGTTGTTCGTCCAACTAGAATGTCTAAATTACTACGATTCGGTTGATTTGATTGTGTTTTGAAAACGTGTACGACCCATTGGTGATTGGTTGCCATAATAATCTCATTATTATTATTATGATTTTGAAGTGTTAAGTTCATAAACGTATCCCGATGTCTTAAAAGTCGTATCGTATAAGTGTTTGAAGTTATACAAGTTTGACACTTAGTATAAAAATGGTTTGTAAACATTCTGTTTTTAGCGTCACTTACATCGACACTTAGGGTATATGCGTCACTCAGGGAGTGTCGCATAAAATTGTGAATTCTATATTAGTAGCGTCACTTGTTTGTAAACATTAGTAGCGTCACTAGGCAAGTGACAGATCAAATCAGATTTCAATTATAGGCGACACTTACACAAGTGTCGCTAGAAGTGTCGGTTAGAAGTGTCGGGTATTGAATTTGCGACACTTAGGCAAGTGTCGGGAAAAAGAGGTTTTATGCGGCACTTAGGCAAGTGACGCAAAATTAGGGTTTTAAGCGACACTCAGTGCGTCACTTAAGTGATGCATCAAGTGACGTTACGTTGCACTGGTCTATGTGACACTTACGTCTGTTGGCTGGATTTTGAGCCGAAAACGTGTTTTTCGGTTTCCGTTTGACTTGAAACTTCTACCCAATCCATATTTGGACATTTCAAGCTTAAATAAATAACTTTTGTGAAAAATAAATGGAATCTAAGAGTTGAGAACTCAACCTGTCTTGGTGGTGGTAGACCAGGCAGTTCTTCGGGAAAGGCTTCTGGAAAGTCTCGAACGGTGGGCACATCCTCAAGTCGCTTATCCTCCGACTTTTTCTCCATGATGTGCGCGAGGATTGCCGGATACCCTTTTCTTAGAAATTTTCGGGTTTTCAAACAAGAGATGATGTTTAGTCTCGCTCTACCGGTCTCCCCCTGTATGATCAAGGTTCTACTGGCGACGAGAGGGATGCGAACGATCTTATCGTAACAAACGATTTCGGCTGGGTGTCTGGACAACCAGTCCATTCCTATGATGACGTCGAAACTTCCGATTTCAACGGGCATAAGATCGATAAAGGTTTCGTTAGCTAGGTTTAAAGTGCAATTAGGTATCACACTATCGGTTTCTATGAGTTTACCGTTCGCTAGTTCTACAGTGTACTTAAAATCTAGAGCAACAGGGGTGATGTCAAGCAATGGGTAAAATTCATTAGAAATAAAGTTTCTATCAGCACCAGTATAAAATATAATAGAAGCAGTTAAGTTGTTGAGGAGGAACATACCCGAGATCACATTAGTTTCTTCACGGGCGTCCCTAGAGTTGAGTACGAAGGCTCTACCTCTAGCGTTGTTGTTGTTGTTGTTCTTCAGCTTCGAGCATTCATTCCTGAAGTGCCCGGTGTTCCCACATTCGAAGTAGGATCTTGGTGGCCTGGTGTTATTGTTGTTGGAGGTATTGTTGTTGGATTTGGGAGCTCGACAATCTTTGGTCGAGTGCCGGTACCTCCTGCAGTTGTTGCAAGGGTTTTTTTTCCCTCGTGGTGGTGGTTACACTTGGAACAATAGGGTTTGTTCCCAGTATACCTGCGTTTGGGTTCAGTGTTGGAGGTGTAAGCTTGGATGGCGTTGGGTTTCTTGTTTGGTTGGTCGTGGTGTTAAGAGGATTTGCGTTTGTGGCTGGAGAATGGGAGTGATGTCTCACAGCTGATGACCATTTCCATGAGTTCATGAGCTAACCGGATTGCAATTTCACCAGTGGTTGGTTTAGATGAGGCGACGTTCCCCTAGATATTCTCCGGGAGGCCGCGGATGTATCTCTTGATGCATTTCTCCTCCGGATCAACCAAACCCGGGCATAACAAAACAAATTGCTGGAATTTGGTGGTATATCCAGCAATGTCAGTTCCCTGCACTATCAAGTGCCAGAATTCTTCCCCCAGACGGTGCAGTTCTTCTTCGGGACAGTATTTTTCCCTAAGCTTTTTCTTCAGTTCAGCCCAAGGAAGATGGTTTGCTATATCGATGCCCACAGAGTTTGCGTGGGTGTTCCACCACGTGAGTGCACCTTCCTGAAAGGTGTAAGCAGAGAGTTTGACCTTGTTATCCTCAGTATAGTTGCAGAGGTTGAAGACGGACTCCATACATTCAATCCACCTAATTAGACCAATAGCCCCTTCCATGCCTTTGAAGTAGAGCGGTTTGCAGCTAAGAAAATCCTTGTAAGAGCAAGGTTTAATGACAGGAGTATTGTCAGCGGTGTCATCACTTCTCCTAGAGGTTCAGGGTGATTCCCGAGTAGCCAGGGCTTCAGCCACAGCTCGGGAAACGAGAGCAACAATTTCAGCATCGCTGTAACTTTTCTTCTTCGGCGGCATGATTCTTCAAGAAAGAAACAAGAGGTACATGAGATTTGTACCAGAATGATAATGGAGGTAGATGTATATATAAAAGCGGTAATATACACATCACAATGTAAAGACCGATAATGTCGAGTCATAGAGAAAAATTGTCAATTGATATTACAGAGTTAAATGATTATAGACAATTTCGAGTTACGAGTTTCAAAAGTTACAGACTTAGGTAGTTTTCAAAAGATGCCAGGAATTTTTACATCCGGTCGATTTACATAGATCCTACTGAAGCACAATAGATTGCTAGATAGTCACTACACTAATCTCGGTGTAGATTGAGTTGTGGGAGCAGTGTAGTGAGATGGTCCACAGACTTTGCAAGTCTGCTAACCATTCTAAAAGCATCCTCGGTTTCCTGCAAGCGCGTCTCACATTCTTGCAACCTTGATTGTGACACGGAGATCTCGTTTCGGTTACTGATTACTTGGTTATGAACGATCTCCATGGTTTGTGTGGTATCCTCCACTTGGTCGTGAGTTCGGGTCCAGGTTTCAGAGATGTCTGCTTGACCTATGTATAACTGGGCGATACCCTCTTGAGTTTGCTCCATCCAGTTAGAGCGAATATTGCGTTGTTCGATTTCCACGTTGTGTAGCCTGCTTTCGTGGCGGTGCACACGAGCAGCTAACACAGGGACAGTAAAGTGTGCAGGTTCTTGGGTTATAGGGAGAGACTTCCATGCTGGAAAACTCTCCATTAGTTGCGAGGAGTTGGATTCCTTCCTCGTCCCTCCAGGTGTCGAGTCAGTCTGATAACCATCGCCATTGGCTCGTTGTTGTTTGCCTTTGGTGTTGGTCATTGAGTTGGTTTTGAGTGGGATATGGGCTAGCTCGAGGTAACCCGGTGTTCCTCTTAGCTACCCTTGAGTTTCGTGATCCATACGGATGAAAGCGAGATGAATTGGGTGGTGTGTTTGCCATTTTTGAGACAAAGTGTTAGAAAGAATGAGGTCTATATTCGTATATATAATATAGCCTAAGATTCTTAGAGAGGTATATCTATGTGTGTGTGTGTGTGTGTGTATATATATATATATATATATATCACTTAATAGCCTATTATGTGTCTAGCACAGACATGTTTGAGTCCCAGTTCTCTCGAGGTCAGAGTCAACTAGTGTATCCTGTTCAGTCATGACTCCTTTCAGATCTCACATCATATTTGTTTAATTGTACATAGTTGATCAGGCTATGCTAAATTAAACCAATGAAATGTAGTCACTAAACCTAATCATACTTAATGAGGAATACTGCCTAACGGTCATAGTCTAGGCCAACTAAATGCAACATAGATCACTATAACCTTAGGCTCTGATACCAATCTGTCGCACCCCCAATTTCGGGTTGCGAAAGCGAATCGGGTCGGGGTGCGACTAATCAATAATCACAGCACAAAGATATAATGAACGACTCTATATGCGTCGTTTTACAACTTGTATTGATAAAATCAAAGTTTACATCAAATTATAGTTTACATTAGCTCAGTTGAAATTGAGAGATTTACATACATAATTAATTTATACAAAATATAATAATGCAGCTAAATCTCTGAATGTTTGCATGCTGACACGAGCTAATGATTCCTGATTTGGGCAGTCCAATCTACTGCTGGGTACCTATGATAAATGCTAAAATGGGTCAGCGAAACGCTGGTGAGCTCACAGGTTTGTATGTCAACACATATTGTATGAACCGCAAGATTTAATTAAATTTAAATTGCAATTAAGCAAAATAAAAGTTTTACAGCCATGAGCACATAGTCTGAGCTTAACTCGAGGTGTCAGGTCTACATTTAAGGTATCCTGATCGAGGTGCCTCCCACGAGTGCCTAATCTACACTCGTCTGAACAAATATTAGTACATCCGTTTACCCAGTTAGTGCATGCTAACCCGGACGAGAAGGGTCAATCCCATATGGCACCATATACTAATATTCACGCTACAACGTATTACCAAACTATGCTGAGGAGTGCTTTGAAAGATTAGTGAGTTAACTCATGTAGTAATTGTTTATTTTCGTACTTGCGCTCATATAGTTAAAATAAAACGAGCAATGATATCACACCCCTGAGTAAAATAGTAAAATAGGGGCTATGAGACTCACCTGAGTCTTGAGAGCTTAACTTAATAAACTTGAGTTGATTAGCCAAAATGAGTTGTCCGAGGACTGGTAACCTGAGGGTGTCCACGACACGCGATGGTTATAAACGTGAGTAGGTATCTATAAAGACTACCTTTGTAGTTGTTCGTCCAACTAGAATGTCTAAATTACTACGATTCGGTTGATTTGATTATGTTTTGAAAACGTGTACGGCCCGTTGATGATTGGTTGCCATAATAATCTCATTATTATTATTATTATTATGATTTTGAAGTGTTAAGTTCATAAACGTATCCCGATGTCTTAAAAGTCGTATCGTATAAGTGTTTGAAGTTATACAAGTTTGACACTTAGTATAAAAATGGTTTGTAAACATTCCGTTTTTAGCTTCACTTACATCGACACTTAGGGTATATGCGTCACTCAGGAAGTGTCGCATAAAATTGTGAATTCTATATTAGTAGCGTCACTTGTAGAAGTGACGCATCAAGGGTGGCACTTAAGCAAGTGTCGGATAAGGGTGTTAAGCGTCACTAGGCAAGTGACGGATCAAATCAGATTTCAATTATAGGCGAAACTTACACAAGTGTTGTCGGTTAGGAGTATCGGGTATTGAATTTGCGACACTTAGGCAAGTGTCGGGAAAAAAGGGTTTTATGCGGCACTTAGGCAAGTGACACAAAATTAGGGTTTTAAGCGACACTCAGTGCGTCACTTAAGTGATGCATCAAGTGACGTTACGTTGCACTGGTCTATGCGACACTTACGTCTGTTGGCCGGATTTTGAGCCGAAAATGTGTTTTCCGGTTTCCGTTTGACTTGAAACTTCTACCCAACCCATATTTGGACATTTCAAGCTTAAATAAACAACTTTTGTGAAAAATAAATGGAATCTAAGAGTTTTTCAAGAATTGTTGGAAACTTAAGAATCGTCGCGAGAGAAATCCGAAAAGATAGGATTGTAGATCGTGACGCCGTGAATCTTTTCTTCCAAACAAGCTAGATGAGATGAGGTCGTTTGTGGTGTTATTTTGTGATTGTTTGTGGTGGTGGTGTGGTTGTTTTTGAAAGAAAAAGAAAGACAGGGGGAGAGGAGATAGGTGATGAGGATGATGAAATGAGAGAAAAGGGTGGGTTTCCCCCCTTTTTGGCTGATTTCGATGGGGGCCCATCGAGATGTTGGTCTCCATTTTTAATCCCGTGTATTCGCTTCGTGCGGTGTTCGTTTTCATGGTCGTTTAAACGTTAAATAATTATTTTATACGTTTAATTATAAGTTTTTAAAATGCGAATATTTATTCAATATTATACTTGAAGTATTTCATCAAATACTTAATAATCGAGTTATAAAATATAACTTTAACTTGTTTCGCTTTGTTTTACGCGTTCAACCTTTTAATCGCGTGGACGTTTATTTGTACGATACGAACTAATTACGAAATATTATCAAAATAATATCTTGGATATAATGTTAGTACCAAATAATATTACATTATTTAATAAAATTGTTCACTAACGTCCGTATAAACTGAGTCGAATTACATTCGATTTGAATTGCGTACGATTAAATCAAATCACATAATTGTATATATTCGACAATATATATTTCGATACATTAATTAGCTTAACACAGAACTAATTACATGCATTAACAGTTGATTAGACACTAATCACTAGTCCTAATTTGGCAGTGTCATACTATTACAAGTGCCTGACGATCTAACAACGCCCAATCCTCCACCTTCATACCTTCAGGTTTATTACCCGAAAACGGTTGGTGCAATTTTTTCTCGTACAAAACGTCTTCGATTTACACTTTCCAAAACCTAAAATTGCTGCCATCAAACTTACTAATCATAATCTCACTTTTATCCGCCATTGTTCCCAAACTCGGAAACCTGGCTCTGATACCACTTTGTAAGGTTTTAGGGACCCAACCAAAGAACACGTACAATCACAAGATTATACCCCACGACAATAAAAGGATCAAACAAAGCAAAACGCAATAAGGATTAATGCGACAATGTAAACGAACACGCGAATATAACGTGGTTATATTCAATCTACTCGATTGGTTGAATTCACGGACAAACTAGAGAGAAATCTTATTATTTTCAGAGGTGTTAGGTTCAAAATAAGAGTTACAATACATAATGAATAACTTCATACGAATGCTATTATTTCCGACTAAACTCCTTTTTTTTGCTGACTCAAACTTGCTACCATATTCACAATTTACGTGAATCTTCAAAATCATCTCATTATTACTATTATTCTAATTCTAATAATAAATAATAATACTTATTAATTACCCAAAGTGAATATATTATGTTTGTACGATATTCACAATCCTCAACATTATGTTCTTTCTGAAACAGAAAAGGAGATCCGATAAAGAAGTATCAACAATTGAACAATACAAAATTGATCATTTCTCATAAAAGCGAAAAAAATGGTGAATAATTACTAGAATAACAATTATGTGTTGATTCTGGCTTGTTACAACTAGGGCTGGCAATTCTGACATCACCCGAAACACGACCCGAGACCGACTCAAAATTATCAGGTTGGGTCAGAATTTTTTGACTCATTGACCCACCAACCCGAAACCCGACAACCTAATTTTTTTCAGGTTGGTTTCGGATAACCCGAAGGACCCAATGACCCAAAACCTAAAAAATATAAATTAAAATTTTAAAACTTTTATATATAAATAAATAAATAAATCATTTGAACCACTATTTGGTTCATAGGCCCACATCCCCACAACACATAATTTTTTCAAAAATCACTTGAGACTTTAGTTATGATTGTTCATCATTTTTATACTTATTAATGGTTACTTATTATTTTTGAGACAATTGACCAGCATGAACCATTTGATCCGTATGACCCATTTGACCCAAAAACAACCTATTAACCTGAAAACCTATTTAGTTAAATATAAATTGGGTTACTCGGGTTGGATCCGGGTTATCAGGTTTTGGGTTGGGTTGAAATACTCAACCCGGTTATGAAATCAGGTTGGGTTCGAGTTGACTATTTCTGACCCTGCAACCCAAACCCAGGCCAGTAACCCAACCCGATCTGAATTGCCACCACTAGTTACAACTATACTGATATGAATATATTAATCTTGAACATCCTAGTTTTTAAATTTCTTATCGCTAATTTGGCATTACGTTGATCAAGAAAGAGCCAATCCTGACTTGTCCGAACAAGGCTAATATAATTCATGCTAGTTATTAGTTTCTTACTACTATTCAGAAGCTAATTAGCAATCATGTCGACTAGTCCAGACTTGGACTTTGAACCCGTAATATATTTTTATTTATTAATTATTTTGATCTATAGAAAGAATTTAGGAATGATGAAGTTAATTACTACTACTTGTTCAGCAGTAGAAAATTACTTTAAAAAACTAGACTGAATTCCAGGACATATAAGAGGGTATTCTGCTTCAACCAAACTTACAAATACAATTGGAATTAGAGAAAGAAAGATCGAAAAGGCTTAGAAATAGAAGTCCATAAAATCAAGGAGAAGTTTAGTAGATTGAGGAGGTGCAAGACAATAGAATGGAACTCATGGTGGAAAATTTGATAATGGAAAAATTGGCACATCTATCTAGCTTCCAATCTCAAGTAAATGTAAGTTGACATCAAATATGTCATTCAATGATTCAGAGAAACTAACAATTTTTAATGATCTAGATGACATTCTGCTTTTTACCTCTCTTTTTTCTTATATGTTTTTCAATGATTCATTTGACGGGATATTTGTGATGTGAAGAAGTTTTGATGGAAGCAATTGAGGGGAATACAACTCGAGATGTTGATGTTTGTAGCTCGTATTGCTTCAAAGACACAAATCAAAATTTAGAGTGTTATGTTTCTTTTTAATTTGTTGTAATGTCGAAAGATTTTTATGATTAATTATGCATGTATTGGTTATTTTGGATGAATGAATCTTAGCTTTATTGAATCTTATCTTTTTTAAATATTACTTTTATATAATTATGTACTAGCTTTGTAGTAATATCATATCATCAGGTTTATTGTATTATGGTAACCAGAATTATGTGAATTAATAGCAACAAATCTTTTCAGTGGTGGGCAGATGTTCGGTCACTGGTGTGAAGTTCTTGGTGACCAATTTTTAGTTAGGTCACTATGTACTAAAGTTAGTGACGACTTTTTGTGGTGTACAGTGATTGAATTTGGTGACCAAAGTATGGGGTCACAAAATTTGTGACCACTTTGATTTCGTCACTTTTCAATGACGGCTTTCCCATTTTGGTCTCTATTTAGAATTAGCGACGGAGCTTTAGTGACGGATGGCGACCACTCATATTTTGATCTCTAAACGACTTTAGTGATCAATTTCGACCGTTAGTGACCATATTCCATTCGTCATTGGTGTGTTTTTTTCTTGTAGTTTATTAAAAGAAGAAAATTTGGTGAAGGTGGAACACTTGATTAATCAAATACGGAGCACTTGTGCCACCATATAACCAACGTACAAACCAGCGGTGAAGTCATGTAGAAGGTAGGAGTAGCAGTCGCTACGGGTCTTATTGGTATACGCAATGTAAATTTCTTATAAAAACTTGTATTTTTGCACCATTCCTTATTTGTGCTATGGGTTCACAAAAATTGATATGCCTTTCTACGGGTTACTCAAAATCCTGGATCCGCCGCTGATACTAACTGCTATGCAAGCTTGATTTACCTATGTACACCATTGTTATTTTTAACTTGATTCTTAAGATACTAGGGTCATTGTTCAAAATATACTCACTAAATAAGTAAATCATAAGAAGTGACCTAAAGCCATAAAGGTTGGACGGTTGGAGCCATGGGACGGAAGTCAATTTCATGAAAGTGCAGTGGAATGGAAGGTAACAAATATGAACTTTACAGATCACTTGTTATATGTGGAGTGGAATATGCAAGTTGTATTGTGCGCATCTGCAAAACCCTAATCTTAATATAATGGATCTTCTTTTCTTCTTCTTCTAATCACCTTTTTTATTAATTTTTGTGGATATGGTAAAAACACAAAAATCTGAAAATTGATGTATTTGTATAAAAAAAAATCTTTTGAGAAGTTAATTTTGAAAAAAGAGTTTCTCCACGATGATATACAAGATGTCGCCGATCAAGTTCTATTCCAGTGGACGATCCAAGGTGTGTGCCATGTTGAAGTTCAAATTTCTAGATCAATTGCACGTATTCAAGTTTCCTACACTAAGTCATGAGTTAATGTTGCAATTTGTAAGTCCAAGTAAATTAGTCAGGGTGATAGTCTAAATTAGTCAAGGTGATAGTCAACTTGAAGTAATTCATGTTTTGAATCATTAAGTCTCCAAATGGTTTATAGGGTGATGTTCAAATGAGAATAGGAATTTGTGTTAGGATGGAGAAACCAATAATATCAAGCCATGTTAAAAAAAAATGTTCCACATAAACAAAACTCATTTACCCCCAACATCAATTATCTCACAAACGACAAATCAAAAAATTATGGAAATTGCATCATTAAATTCAGCGTTTTCTCCTCTTCGATTTGCCGTTCCTCAAGGCATACTTTCGACGAGTTTTTTTTTTTCCATTTTTTGGTGGGTTTCACATTTACTAACACATGTGTTAAAGTGTTGCGTTTAGGGTTTGGGATTTAGGGGTTAAGGTTTAGGGTTTAGGGTTTGAGGTTTGGGGTTTCGCCCCCGAAACCCCAAACCTCAAACCTTAAACCCTAACTCCTAATTAAACCCTAAACTCTAAACCCTAAACGCTTTACAAAACTCTAAACCCTAAATCATACTAAACCCTAACCCTAAACCAATCAATCAATAACACATGTGTTTCCAAATTTGTAAAACTCACAAAAAATGGAAGAAAAAAAAGTTGTCAAAATTATGGCTTGAGGGACGACACATCGAAGAAGAGAAAACGCTGAATTTTATGGTGTAATTTTCACGATTTTCGACTTACCGTTTGTGAGATATTTAATTTTTAAAAATGTGAAGGAGAGAGAATGAAGTGACACATGACAGAAATCTGTTGATTCTCTCATTCTCACTCAAAGTTGGTGTACTCATTTGAACATTACTCATGGTTTATACGCTTATAACTAACTTAACTATTAGTTACAAAGACTTCCTCACTAATATCATCATGACCGCGTAGTATCTTAGTTAACTAATTATAGTTAGTTAAAGTAGACCGAACCTTTTATAATTCATAGACCGTTCAAACCGAATTTATTAGCTTTTTCAAATTACAACAAGTCTATAGCAGATATATTATTACTGTGTATAACAAGTATAACCAAACACCCCCTGTGTAATCCCGCGATTACAAGTTTTAGGTATACGACTGGTAAAATACGGCCACGCATATAATATGTGTACGCATAATAATAAGGTAAGTCAAGAAAGATGCAAATTAAAGGGTGAAGAGAAAGGGATCGATCTGTGTTGGTTGTTTTTTATAGCAAAGATTCTCCACTTAGGATCGGAGTAAGTTTCGATCTACACCATATTTTCATGAAGAAATGTCAATTATTAAATTTGTTGGCCAGTTACCATACAAAACGACCACTCTCAACTCACCATTTCTACATTATTAAACCACAAAGAAAGAAAATTACCATTAATCAACAAGCTTTATATCAGACATTTTTTCGAAACTTCCACAACGTTGTTCATGGAATCTTACAAGTCTAACTCTTAAGTTTGGTTCTTTCTAAGAAATTTCAAACTATCATTACTTTCCAAAAGTTTTATTCCTTCTATAAACACTCTTGATCCTTCACAATCTTATAGTCTGTTGGATGTTTCATTTTAATTGTTCACTTACAAAAGTAGATATGTGTGAAATTAGCTAAAGTTACTTTATTACTCTTAATGTACATATACAATATAGAAAGATGTGAAAATAATTGAGGGTAAAAGTGACATTTTATTAAAATGCAGAGTGTAATGATAACGTATTTTAACTTGCTTGTTTTCGTATTTGTGGATAATAAATTTGGGAAGAAGAGTAGCGTAGTAAACAAACAAAGATATAATTTCATAATTTTCGCTATTGTATAGGATTGCATTAAAAAGTGTTTTTATATGTATCAAAGTTATCAATTTAATGTGCATGGTTATCGTGTGTATCTTAGGCATTCTTAGCAATAACATGGCGTACACCAAATGATAAATTTATGATAAGAAGATAACAAAGTTAGTTTTCGTGAGTTAATAGCAATGTGTTTAGCATAAGAAAAAGTGTAAAGCAACAAAAGAGGGTTATTATACGTAAAATTAATCAATCATGGGAAATTAATTAAGTATACTTTTGGGATTAGATACGCAAATTTAGATGTCAAAGAATCAAACCCCTAGATTTAGAGTTATTACTTTCTTCTCTAGGAGCTATTCTATACTACTTTTAAATTTTATTATGTAGTTTACTTTTAACTTTAAAAGTGTTTTTTGGTGTTCACTTTCCGTTTTACAATTGCCACACACTTGATTTTTACGTTCTCAAAGTGATTTATGAAAGTCAAAATTCATGCCGAATATGTTACCATTATGTAAATTTGTCAACACAACAAAAGAACCGCAAAAACATATATTATTTTTGTCCCAAATAAATTGCCCATATTTTCATTTTTGATATGTTACAAAGTTTCAAATAACTAATCAGAAAATGTTTTAAGTGGAGAAATGAATTCTTATTAGTCAACAGTACAATTATTATTATTTTAAAAAATTGTGTGTAAATTTGAAGTGGATGATTAATTTAAGATTAAAGAACCATTCATATTATACTATCAAAAGGGTCTATTTGTCATTTACTCCCTCCGACCCAAAATTATTATCACCAGACAAGAAATACACAGTTTAAGAAAAATGCATTTATTACTCTTAACCATCAATAGGTTTCATCTTTACCATCTTTAAGCATTTTGATTGATTAATTTTGAAAGAAGACAGATATTTTGAGAGATACCAAAATGGAAAGATTGTCAAATAAATTGGGATGGAAAGAGTAATAAAAAAAACTAGCAATATTTGATTAATGTGCAACACGATTTGATATATAAACCTAGAGAGAACTACTTCATAAAAACCTATCTAAGATAGCATATGGGATAAAAGTTACACCAACGACTACGAAATAATTAACCCAACGAAAAGTTATTCTTTTATAAAACTTTAATAAATATGACAAGATAGTGACATAGAAACGTTCTTCATGATAATTAATACGATTGTGGTAAACATAAAAAGTGTAAAAGCATCAAAAAAATATAATAAAATATACATCAATGTTCACATATAATTGAAGTAATCACATGTGAACAAACATGTATTCTTTGTGCTTCTTAAAGTTCACAACTTTATATTGGTTCTCATTTGAATCTTCCCATATATATATATATATATATATATATATATATATATATATATATATATATATATATGTAACACCTGCCTAATTAGGATGATTAGTTATGCCTAATTACGTGTAGCTGTCTGTGGTTAGTATGTAATAGGACTAATTACAGACCCTATTTGTATATATATATATATATATATATATATATATATATATATATATATATATATATATATATATATATATCCGTACGCGATTTGGTTTAAATAGTGCGATTTAACCAGAACGAGTCCGACACGAGTTAACTTGGATGTTGGTGACAAAACCTTTTAAATAATGTAGAATTATTCAAACAAACATTATTTGCATTAATATATTGAGAAAATACATTGCACATATCCCGTATTTTTCTAAAACGCTCTAAACGCAACGAAAGCACGCAAAACCCGCCCAACAAAGGAAAATAAATCAAATCATATTTTTATAACCCATTATTAAGTATTTTGATAAAATACTTCAGTTAAACATATTCGGATATACTTTAACCCATAACGCGAAACGACCTTTAGACGACTAACAACGCAACGCAAATTTTAGAAATGAATCCACGAGCCTAAACCTGCAAGCGGGTCGGCTCAAACCCGCGGACCCGGCCCGAGACCCCTTTCCCTTTTCTTCCTTACCCTTCCTTCACTCACCTCATTTCACACACACAACTTCCACCAAAAATCCTCTCATCTCTCTCTCTCTACTCACTTTCGTACCTTTCTCTCTCTAAAAACTGAGGAAAGCAGCAACACCACCACCATTAAATCGGCCATCATCATCACAAGGAAGCAAGGAGTATCAAGAACTTCATCTTCATCTTCCCCATCTCCTCCATTTTCGATTTCTTGGTAAGAATACTTGAAAGCCCTTTTAAATTACTTGTAAAGCTATGTTCTACATGCTAGAATGTTCACACAACAAGTTTATGTCCAAAATTCCATGAAAAACGCTTTGAAAATCGAAACCCATACAAAAATTCACGAACAGCTCAATCTGCGAACTGAGATCCAACTCAGTTCGCAACCCGTATCTGCGAGTCGAGTTTTAGCGAGTCGAACTCGACTTGCGAGCTGAGGGTTTGGCGAATCGACCTGCGAACCGAATTGACCTGCGAATTGAACTACGAGTTGACCTGCGAACCGACATGCGAGTCGAGTTTTGCGAACCGAACCTTACGCTGCGAACCGAACTCAGTTCGCACCGCGAACTCAGTTTGCAACACTTTTTAGTCCGCAGCCAGACTAGGTAAAAGTTTCCCGATTTTTAAATTACAGATGCGACTTTTAATAAACAATGTAGTAGGAATAAAACAATGAAAGTGTTGTCCGAGCTCGCATTCGGACAACACCCTCACGATGCAATGTGAATGACAGACTTACAGATACATTTTCAAAGAACCAACATAACAGAATACAACACAATGATAATACGTAAATTATTATTACACCCCGTCACCAACGGGCCCTAATTGATTACAAATAAACACTTGGACGTTTTCTAGTTGAGTGGACAACTAGCATGGGTGACCTTTCAGGACACCAACTTATTTACTTATGTACTTACAACCTTGTGCGTTTCGGACGTCAGAAGGTTGCGGGGTTCTGAGAACCGATACACGGACTTACGACCGCTTTACTTACTTGATTTCGCCTACTCGTTAGGCTCAGGTGAGTCTTACAGCCCCATTTTACTGTTTTTATACTTTGGGGTGAGACACTTAGCATCTGTTTTACGTATGAACACGATGAACTAAACTGATTTCATTGCTTTTATATACAACGCATGAGTTACTGTTTATCCACTGAAAACCTCCTATCATAAGTTGTTAGTTATAGACTTAAGCGCGAGTATTAGTAGGATGGATCCATTCGGGACTGACAATCCCCGCCCGGGGTAGTATCGCTACCACGAACTGTTCCGTAGAAACGGGCGTTTGATACTTGTTATATATGAGTGTTCGGATAGCACTCACGGGGGTACGTGATGCTGTACTTAACTGTACCATTCACATTACATTGTTAAGCTTCAACTTGTGAGCTCATGGCACTTGTGATGATTTACTGATTTACTTATTTTACTGATAGCAATACTGGTACATACCGTGGTTCATAATAATTACTTATTACTAAACCTATAAGATTCACCAACCTTTTTGGTTTACCTTTTTAGCTTTGTATCTTAGGTACACAGACGGAGTAGGATTACCCCTGGACACTAGCTAGAGTCGCATGATTTCTACATTGCATATAACGGAGATTCTTAGCATTATCTTTTGTACATTATGATTATGTAATAGAATCTCCCGCTACACGCGTGGACTCTAGGGAACTACATTTTGTAACCGAAAACACTATGTTTTCAAATTTTGTATCTACGAATTGTAACTATTTTTCAAACGTTGCATATAGATGTCGTTTGTTTTATCCTTGTGCTGTTGATATTTGATTAGTAGCACCCCAAAGCTTGCTTCCGCTAAACATCTAAATTTGGGGGTGTTACAATATCTTTATATATATAAAAAACAGAATACAATGGAGCAATTTGGATCTTAGATTGGTATTATTCATAAAGATCCTACGGTTAAAATTATTTCCTTCATTTTTTCAATTTTTATAATGTGTACCCAGAACTATTGAAATTGACACTTCCAATACTTTCCTATTTTTTTTAGTCCTTATAGTTTAAATATTATGACATTATCTATATTTTTATAAATAAACCAATTGTATTTTAAATATTTATATATATTGATTAATTACATGAATTTTTTTATCAACATTATTAAACTAAAAACTGTTCATCAATTTAGCCAAACATCCGTAATATCGTGAATACGTTAAAATCATAACTAAAATATTTTATGATTTTAGCTAATAATCCTTTAAATAATGTAACTAAATTATTTTATGATTTTAACTAATAATTCCTTAAATAATATACATTTAGCTAAACAATAGACAATCATATGTTATATTCAACCATAATAACATTGTTCTATTTTCTTTTTGTGATTCATGGATTTTATATTTTTACAAGTTTTGTTTAAAGCATTGTCAAAAAAAAAAAACTTCAGTTTACTATAAAACTATTAAATGATAAAGACCCACTTGAAGATCATGAAATTTCAATAAATTTTGATGGTATTAAATTAAATGTACATTTTTATATTAAAATATTATTTTTCCTTTTCATACACACATCTTTGAATTTATAATAATAAGTTTTAAATGTACTTGATAATAAATATGCTATCGAGCGTTTTATTGATTTGCTAAAAATTAACGCCTACAAAGATCTAGTTGGTGAATATGGATTATTATTATTTCTATTAAAAATATATTGTTATTGCTTATATATAGGTGTATATTTGATCACAACAATGTTCGATTTGGATAAAAGTTTAGGTTTGAATTACAAAATACAGTTATTTGAGTTGCACTGAATTCATAGTTAATTTAAGTTTTAAAAAATTGTTTTATAGGTTACAATAATTCTATACTATCTTCTTATTATATGCATATTACATTAATTAATGTTTGACTATCTACTCCTTCATAAAATGGGTAACAATTATAACTAAAATGTTTACAAATTAGATAATATGTAATTTACAACCGACATGTATTTTTAATAACTTAACTTTAAAAAAATTAAAAAATCGGAACCGTACCAAACTGATAGAATATATGTTAGATGTTATTGGTTGACGATTATATTATATAAAAATCCGGTTCATGGTACAATTTCATTTGACTTAACTTTTTAATTACACAATTTATAAAATCAAATGTTGAAACCCCGCGTTGTCGCGAGACCTCACCTAGTGTATATATATATATATATATATATATATATATAGAGAGAGAGAGAGAGAGAGAGAGAGTTTGGATCAAATGAGAACACTTCAAAAATAAGAACGGTGAGAACACCTCATAAATGCACAACTAGCTAACAAAAATCATTAGATTCACAGTCATACATCTCAAATATGTAAAAAAATCAAATGCACACTTCTAAAAATGCACAAAAATCGAAAAAAACGATTGATGCACGATTATCTCTATAATTGTGCATCAATCATTTTTTCGATTTTTGTGTATTTCCAAAAGTTCGCATCTATTCTAATCAATTTTTCTACACATATTTGAGATGTATGAGTGTGAATCTAATGATTTTGTTGGCTAATTATGCATTTATGAAGTGTTCTTACTGTTCTTATTGTTAAAGTGTTCTCATTGGAACCGTACTCTCTCTCTCTCTCTCTCTCTCTATATATATATATATATATAGGGTAAGGTTTCAATGAGAACACTTCAAAAATAAGAACGGTAAGAACACTTCATAAATGCATAATTAGCCAACAAAATCATTAGATTCACACTAATACATCTCAAATATGTGTAGAAAAATTGATTAGAATAGATGCGAAGTTTTAGAAATACATAAAAATCGAAAAAACGATTGATGCACAATTATAGAGATAATCATGCATCAGTCGTTTTTTTCAATTTTTGTGCATTTTTTAGATATATTTGTTTTTCTTTGCATAATTGTGATGTATGACTGTGAATCTAATGATTTTTATTGGCTAGTTGTGCATTTATGAGGTGTTCTCACCGTTCTTATTTTTGAAGTGTTCTCATTTGATCCAAACTATATATATATATATTACTTTCTTAATGGTTACTCGAAGAAATTACATATGTGGCTATATGCACAAAGACACACAAATGCAAACGATGCTCATGTTATGCTAACTACGATTAGATAATTCACCTCTTGGCGATATTTATAAAATCAAAATAATAATGTTTATAGGATACTATTCATGTAAAAATAGTGTATATGAGTTGGTTTTTTGAACCTAAAGCCGAAAGGGACTGTGTAATTATGTTAAAACTCTTGAGTTCTCATTGAGCTAGGCGCAATTCGGTAGTTCATTGCTATATAGAAGTATGGAACTATAGAAAAGAGAAGGTAACTAATGTGGAATTGTAGAACATTTAAGGTAAACCTGATAAAAAGTAATATTCAAAAGATTAATTGATTAAAGGCAAATAAGATAAGAAAGTGACAAACACATTATTTTCTTGATGATGATTCATTGTAATTAAAGTTACCTCGGTAACGGTGGTAACTTTACTGATCGAACTTACCCATAAACCCAAACCTAGCCCAATTACCAGACCTGAATGTTACGCCGACGACGACAACATATACTTAAGCATAGACAATAAATGGTACGAATGCACATAGGATGGGACAGCAAAGAAACAAATGCTCACACTTTCGAGCAAAAGTGTCACACAGACCAGTTGTAGCTTGTTTCTCGCGTTACAGTAGTACAATATTGTACAGCCACAAAAAGGGGCTGCCAAGTTGGTAGAGATGATAGCACCAATCTGAATCAATTGTACAAACTTCAAATCAAAAATTGGAGCCACCAATTCAAAAGATATTTAACTTAGAGATGCCCAGTCTGGATATGGGCACTCATATACCCAATCGGGCCCACTGTACCGTACACAATGAAGCCATAACCCTTCTTCACTGCCATCATATCTGCAATGAAAAAACGGACAAAAAGAATTAACCAAATAGATAAGAAAAAATAGAATGGTTATATTGTATGGAGTTGTGAAAGTTTATTACCCAATAGGAGCCAAGTTTGGGCAATTTGTGCACATTGGATCGATGTCAAAATCTTCAACGGACTCTTCAGGTTGACTATCGTGATTATCTTTAGAGTTTATTTTCAACGAATGGTTTGACTTGACTGCGGTTTTATGAGCAGTATATCCTCTCCTAGATCCATTATCAGTAGGATCGGTGAGGTAGAGTGTGTCATTGGCTATTGGGTGACCCGTGGATTGCAGGTGTACACGAATCTATTTGAGATGTAGTGACCGAATAAAAGTCCATTATTTGTGAAGTTGCAAATAGAATCAGGGGTAAATGGCATACAAACTTACAAAGGTATCCATCTCTACGAAATGTAAGGGTTCCAAGTGTTTTAATCCCTAAAACAATTTTTTGACAGTTGCAGTACTACATTTTCTACCATCAAAAGTGATTTTTTTACCTTTGGAAGCATCACAACACTAAACAAAAACTGTCTAAAACATCAAAGGAAAGTAAAAATACCTTAAATGTTCATAAATGAGACACCTTAAACTAATAAAAAAAGTTGAGTACTCAACATGAGGGATTCGGTAAAGTTGGGTACCTTTTTGTGCCATTTAACCTAAAATCAACAAATACGATGGAATGTATTTCTTACTTGATGAGTTCTTCCGGTGACTGGATGACATGAAACGATACTAAATTTCCCATTAGTACAAATTCTAGTAAATTTTGTACAAGCGGCCTTCCCATTCAAGGTACTATTGCCTTTCCCATCCATGTTCTCTGCCTACATAGGCAATAACCCCTACTTAATACAACGGCAAAATCTGACAGTAGAAAGGTCACAAACTCTGTACTAGAGAGAAGTTTTGAACCATTTACTTATCAATTGGTCAAATGAACCAATAATTACATACTAGCTAAAAAGAATTGGTCAAATGGGCAGAATTCCAAAGTAAATTTTCTATGCATATCAAATCCAAATTTTCCTACCATACCCAACCCATTTTGATCCTAAGCAGTTTTGACCCATTACACAACCTGCTTGACCAGCCCATCTTCCCACCTCTACTTTGTGCATCAAGAAGGCATGCTAGATGAAATCTCCAACATAGTTATTGATCAAGATACAAGTCTTTTACCTCTACTGTACTCCTTCCTTCTCGGGCATTGAAATTTACCCTCAAATTGACAACTTGCTGGATCAGAAGTAAAAAGAAAACCATTGATAGAAAAATGTTCGCATTAGCCATTACAAAAGGTAAAATGTATTCATCTCTCAAATAAAAACCAAACCTCCTCCTCAGGAAATTCCCCTACGACTTTTGCAATATACTGTTTCTGCACCATTCCAGTTTCAATCTGAAGTAATTCAAAGCACCAATATTAGGTATAGCATAACCTGAATCAACCCACTGATAATATTATTATCAATGGGTTGATTCAGGTTATGCTATAGCACAAACAAGTAAAACAAAAAAGTAACAAACCAGATGGCTCTATCGGGATGAAAGTCGCCCAAAGTGTATTTTTAATGCATTTAGTTTCCTAAATCATGTTATTCAAAAGCACTAGTTTAGTATCAAAAACAAATTTTACACTAACCAGTTTAAAAATAATAATAATATATAAATAAAATAGAGGTTTTGGACAAAAAGTATTTAGGGTCAACCCATTACCCAACCCACCCCAACGGCCCATTTTTCACCTCACGATGAAAGAAAAATAAGAGCAAAAACGGTAGTTTTACTGAACTACTTCATATGGAACTTACTAAGAGAGAAAAGAATAATAGTATTACCTGTTGCCTAAATATATCAGCCTGAGAAGCACTTCTAGCAAGTATAAGAAGTCCTGAGACCAATCGATCTAGCCGATGTATAGCTTTTGTATAGTTAAGAAATATAACATATCTCAAATGTAGAATAAAAAAGGTATGTTGGTTGGTAATTTACTAATTTTTCACAGTATAAGTTAGATACGAAATAGAGGTGCCAAGTCATGTTCCGCCTGAAGAATACCAACAACTGTGTTTTTACGATATTGACCACACGGATGTACCTGTAAAAAAGAGAAAATTCAGAAATGACAACATAAAGCTCACCAAGTCGAAATGACAACATAAAGTTCACAGGTGTTTTGCAAATGAGGAGGCATGAAAGAATTAGGAGCTCATACTTTCAACTTACTGGAACAGATGCAGGCTTACAAACTGTAACAACATTGTTTCCTTTGTGTAGAACTCTAACATCCGATGCCATCACTGGGGGTTCATGCCTACATCCTTCCATTAAAAATTAACAGCTTGATTTCACAATGGTATAGCCAAAACAAGAAAGCCAAACTACGAGTGTCGTCTTATATATAAATAGCTTGAAAACAAAACAGTAAATAGAACACATTACATACCTATGTAAGAAGTGACTAATCTTTTGTGATGACTGAACTCTATATGAAACAGGTACTGTCTTTCCATCGACCTGTATTCGGCCAGACTTAACAGCAGAATCCTACGAGTACAGAATAAGATACATGATAACTTTAATAGCATAACTAAAGCTTAAGTAAACATTATACTATATATACTGCTCCAAGAGGGAAGAGCATCGGACAACTCTCGAGTGTCATCCATATTTAAAAAAAAAACACTTTCCCAAATTAATAACGCACATCAAGAGCCCATTTACTATGTTATCTTGGCATTAATGTATTATTGAATGAAAAATACTTTCTGATCTGAATAAACATGCAAATTTTCTCTTTTCCGACTATAGACCAACCGTTAAAAATTACAACAATGACTCTTGCAAGATGCAAGACAAAAGTGGGGAATTAAAAAAAAACCCTATTCGAGAAGTCTTGATACACATAGTTCACCTTGTTTAATATACTAATCATCTTGATACACATAGTTCACCTTGTTTAATATACTAATCATCTTCTTATTCACAAAGTAATTTACAACTCAACGCATAATATCTGCTAAGTAAAACGCTAAGATTCTTATTCTTGATCAAGCATTTATCAATTATTGTAAATTGGTACCATTAACAAAGTTTTGTTCACTCCAACTAACTACAGCTATACATTAGTAATTTTATAGAATCTGATACATACTTCCACAATTTATTTATTCTTACATAATAATCACGGTTTCGACCTTTGAATTCGTCAGCAAACAAATCTACAATCGTCTTCCCGGCCCACCGATTCTTAGCCTGTGAAACAAAGTTAGCAATTTTACTATTATAGTGTGATGAGTTAGGGTTTCACAGAAACAAATTGCACAATAATTTAATCAATGTAGAGATAAACGAAGCGTGGTTACATACATGAGAAATGAATTCGAAGTAGTAGGGTTTAACATAACGAATACCTGAAAAAAATAATATTTAGGGTTTAAGAAGACACAATAAAAATTGATGTTGTGAGTGTATTTAAAAATTACTGTATTAGAACATTATAACCGTTACGGAAGATATAATCATGACGCTCCGGTGGATTCGCCGGAGTTTGCCATACGATTTCCATGTTCTCTCTGTTTCTCTTCATTGATGATGAAACTCTGTTTTTTTCTTCATCAATTTTAACGGATGATTAAGTTGGGCTGGGTTTATGACCGGGCTTGACCTGTGGGCCCAGCCCATGTATGCATCTCTTAATCCTCACTGGTCGGTGTGTTCAAAAAACCCGGTTCTTAAAACCAACCCGGTTCAAACCTGAAAAACCGACCCGTTTTGTACCCGGATATACCCTACCCGGTTCGGGTTTTTTCACTACCCGACGGGTAGGGACCCGGGTTGGGTTTTTGAAATTCAAAATCGGGTTGGAACCAGGTACACTATGGGTCGGGTTGGAAAACCCGGTATAAAACCCGAGAAAACCCGGTTTAAAAACCGGTATTCGTGGGTCAAAAACCCGGTTCGGGTCGGGTCGGGTAGGTCAACAACCCGGTTCTCATCCTTTGACCTAAAACCCGGTTCGAGTTACGGGTACGGGTCGAGTAGGCCCAATACCCGGTTTTGTCCACGACTACTCACTCATAATCACCACAAGTCCACAATTAAGTATTTTACTCATTTCTATTTCATAAAACGTTGAAAATAATTCAAGAATAGTTATGTTTAAACTCACTTAGTGGTCATCAAGGAATCTGACCATAAAACGCGTTTATGTTGATTGTTCATCTGTTGGGCGAAATGGATTGACTTGATCGTGATGAATATTCCTACTTGTTAGAAACCATTTGTGATGAAATTTTACTTGTTTGACGGGACTAGAATTTTACCTATTTAAAACTTTCATGAAAGAATATACATCTACAATCTATATCTACAATACTTAAAAGATTGAGCCTTAGGTTTATAAATGATTAATTACCCCTATAATAAATAATAGTAAAAATCTAAAATATATGATTAACTATGGTATTAAACGATGATAAAAACATATGGTAACGCTAAAATATATGATTAACTATGGTACTCAATAATGGAAAAAACACACACACGAAAACAAAAACACACACACATATATATATATATATATATATAAAAGATTGAGCCTGATTGAGCCTTAGGTTTATTAATGATTAATAATATCCCTATAATAAATAACTAGTTTTATGACCCGTGAAAATACGAGTTTGATAAAAAAAATCTAAATTATAAAATTAGATGATACATATATGTAAAAATATCTCGTTTATCGAAGGATGAATCAATGTCCCCAAATATAAGACCTGCAACTTCAGAAGCAGTGGGAAGATTGTAATTCCTTCCGTCACTTTTATGTTTCCTATAAGTTTTAATCTTAGACGTTGATGTGGGTTTTGAGAAAAACCATATCTTGCCATCCAATAAGAAATAACTACAGGATTACAGTCATCTAAAACGTTCTTGATCTGGCCGATTAGATCAGCATCAAATGATTCATCAGATTCATCATCAACACGTCCAGGTCTGTTATTAATCAGAAATTAAAAATTAAAATTGTTGTTAATGATTATAATATAAAAACACTTTTTAAATCAAATAATGAAATTTATACCTCATAGCATTCATCCGGTGAATGACCTCATTTTCAGTGTCATAAATGTACAACTGTGAAAATTTTGAATTACAAACGTCATTAGGAAGAAGACTACCAACACGATGACAATTCTGACCGGATAATCTAAAGCAATATGGAGCACGTCCATTACCGACGGAACTATCAATTTTACCTCCCATGGGCTTAAAAGCAAACATACTATTGTATGCCCTAATGTACTTCATGAAGTATTTGCTTTTAGAATGTGTGTTTGTATATAACTTGATAAAAAATCAGGAGGTTTGGGAGTGTCAGGCAACTAAACTTTGCCATGACTACAACACATAGAATATGAGGTTTTGAAAAGAGTAGGATTTTTTATGTGTGTCTCAGAACGCCATAGTAAAGCACAACACCAATTGCAAACGTATGTGGGATCACCATGGTCCAAATAATCTTGAATAAAACAATAATATTAAAAAGTATCAACACTAAGATTAATAATAAATATGGAATGTTGTACAAATTACACATCACATCTTAGATTTAGATTGTCCCTTTAGAAATACCAAAAAATTTTCTAATAGAAGCCATATGAGCTTGTTCATCGTTTCCTGGAATTTCAATTGAAGGATACTGAATTGAGGGAACTTCGGTAACTACATTCCATCTTGATCTACACTTATTGTTACGTTTAACGGGTTTTTGTGAAGAATGAATAGAGGATAAATTAATATCATTACATCCAAATGAGGAATTGGAATTCAACACTTGGGTATCACGCATATCTGAAAAAAATAAAAATAAAATAATTGGATAATGTATTAAAATTTTAAAAGAAAAAAGAGTAATCTAATAACAAAAAATTAAAAACTTGATTACTTAAACCATGACCAGATGATGTAAGACTCAGATGATGTAGACCCGGATACTTGTATGACTCCAAGTATCAAGACCTGTGATTATTACGAAAAATTATTGGAGTTTGATATATACAACATAAAAATTGTTGTTTACACCACACTGTACAAGTAATACAGCATGCAGTACAAGTATATCATAGCACATTTATGGTATATACATCAATTTGTGTGTTGTATATATCAACACCCAAAATTATTAATCATAGTAAACATTAAAAAAATAATTTAAATATAATATACGAAAAATGTAGAGATAAGAATTTTATACCTAAAGCATCATACTTAGTCTGTGGTTGTATGTAATTATTATTTATATGACCAAGTGCAGTATCATTTGTATTTAAAGGAGTACTTGGAGTCATACAAACATTAGGGGTTGATGTCTTTGATTTTCAATGAAGATCAAATTGGTTGCTGGAGTTGGAATTTAACAAAACTGCAATATATGAAATTGTTAAGTATTGAGAATGTAAACAAACTATTAGTTTTTGAATGATTACAAATATCTAAATACATAACATATAATTAGAGACTCACGTTCATTAAATCCAAAAGGTACACATCTGACATAATCTTTTCTCTATTTTTTTTGGTAGAACAGAGTGTCTCATTTTTTCTACTTTTTTTTCTGCAAGAATAGCAAGACGTTTCTACCTTGCTTCGTAACAACGGTGGGAAATTGTATTAACTGTTGGATGTCCATAAATTGGCGTTGTTCTAGGTTGTATCTGACAGGATAAGCATATATGTTTTTCTTGACGGATTCATTAGCAAAAATTTGACTTATTAATATTATTACTTAGTAGTTATCAAAATAAAAAAACATTCATATTATCATAATTAATAAAGGAGAGGATGATTTCAGTTTCCTAAAAACTGATCAAATTTACAAAGTAAAAAGATACGATTTGATAAATCAATAAATGGACTTCTGGAAGCAAGCAGATTTTTTGGCGGACAATTCTCTAGAAGTAACCTTGTCTCTATGAGGTTCTAAACTAACTGTAATCAATAGTAATGATAATAAAAAAATCAAAATTAGTAAAATGATAGTATTTTCTGCTAATTCTATATACATTATACCAACAATATGCCATATTTATTAAGTACCTTTTTCAAATTCTGAAAACTGAAGTACAACATACTTTGACATCAGCTTTCGATATTTGAGAATTTGATGAGTTTTCTTTATCTTTACCATATTGCGAAATCTTATGTTTTTTATTTTTAACAATTTGAAGACGATGATCTCTATCTTCTTTGCAGTTGTAAGGAATCATTTTGGAGAAATTAAATAACAGGTGGAGAAATGTACATTGTCTTAAAAAAAATGACATCCACAAAGGTATTATATATGAATTATTGCTAACTCAAAATTTGGAGGGAAATTCTTAAAATTCTTACAGAATGACAATTATTATTTTATTTTTCGAATAATTAATCATGGCTAAAATCTTTTTAAGACAAAAGAAATTAAAGAGGTTTTGGAATACGAAAAGGTTATTTGGCTACCCAAGATAGAGGTTATTATTAATAGTCATCTTATTCTAAATCGATAAAAAGTTTTAAAAGGTGGCAACGATTATTTTTTGGAATACTAAAAGGTTTATTAATACCTTAATATCTTATATTTATATTGTAGAAATTAGTATGGGAGCAAACAGTCAATCCAACGTTTAGTGTGATAAATCGAAATTAATGCTATTAAAGACGCAACAATTAGCTTAGGAAATAACAAAAATAATCAATATTAATGCTATTAAAAACTGGAAATATTAATGCTATTAAAAACACAGCAAGTATTGTGTTTTTTCAATGAACAAATATGAGGTATTGCTGATATCACCCTTTTAACCACAGCTTGACACATCAGCAGCAAAACATACATCATGACTTGACAAATCAGCTTCATGACATCAGCGAAACCCCCCTTTATTAGATAACATAGATTTCTCTCGGGCATTTCATCAAACACCTTTCATGTACTTCACAATCGTCATTTTGCCTGTAACTTTCTCCAACTGCATATGACCCAAATTAGAGAAAGAACCCAAAATGATGAAGCAAAACATGAGATCAAAACCAAATATAAATGTATTTAATAAAACAAAACCCTATGCTTTCAAATTCATGTTTCGAAGAATAGAAAAAGAAAATGATGATAATGGATAAAAAGGGATAGAAGTATATACTGGTACCTGAAAGCATTTAATATGCTAGAAGAAGAAGATAGAGTGAGAAATAGATGTGGAGAGGCGAGAGAGAATGAGAAATCTAATTTGAATTCTTGGTTCCCAGCAAATCGTATAGGAGTAAAAGGCAATATGATAAGAAAATTTAATATGGGCGGTGCATGTATGCAGATAAACTAATCAAAAGACCCGCGTGATATTGATTAGTGTGTGCTTAGGAACTTGTACATAAACCTGATTAAATAAAAAATTTAAAATAAATAAAAAATTTAAAATTTACCACAAAATTCCTTTTTATTATCTATGATGTCACGGTGACATAAGCAAAGAAATTTAAAGATGGCACATCAGCTTCAAAACCTATCTTAGAATGAGACACGTCAGCTTCATGACGTCATCGTTAGTGTCCTTTAATATATAGTATATATAGCAAAAATCTAAAATATATGATTTAACTATGGTACTACATGATAATAAAAACATATCAGTAAAGCTGAAATATATGACTAACTATGGTACTCAATGATGGTAAATATATATATATATATATATATATATATATATATATATATAGGTGTTCAAAATATTTCAAAACCGGAAAATCGATCGAAAAACCGGTATACTCGAACCGAATTTCGGTTAAGCGAACCGACTTTTTTTCGTTTTTCGGTTTTGATTAACCGAACCGAATTTTTTTTGGTTTTTCGGTTTCAGTTTCGGTTATGATTTTGGGATAAATGTGATAAACGGTTAACCTAAAAAAGAGAAAATGTTATATATCGCTTTAAATATATGTATATATATTGTACATTTTATATTTATATATAGATATTTACATTTGTATTTTGATAAAATCACTTATATTTCTTTTTCACTCATTTTAATGTAATTTACTATTTTAATTTTGGTCTAATATGATAATTATTACTACTTAATTTCTAATTATAAAAAGACGATTTACGTACGCATAACATAAATACACAATTATAAAGAGTAAAATGATTATCGTTTGATAATTCTATTATCACGAAATTTTAATATAGTGAACACTAAATATAATTATATATTTGTGGCTCATTAATTACTTTTTAAATAAATATTAATTACTAAGCGGTTAATTTGGTTAACCGAGTAACCGAACCGAAAAAAATGGTGAATCAATTTTCGGTTAACCGAATTTTTCGATTTCGGTTTAGGTTCAAAAATATTTCGGACCGAGACTCCAGTTAACCGGTCTCCGGTTAACCGAGTTGCCGGTTAACCGTTCACGAACACCTATATATATATATATATATATATATATTAGAGTTTTTTATAACAATAATTAATGGTACTAAATACTATAATTTAAATTATACAATGCCTCTATTTATGAGTTTTGGTTGATGAAAATAATTAATTCACTTTTACCATTATCTTTATATATATAAAAGAGAATACCATAGAGCAATTTAGAGCTTTTGATGGGTCCTTTCCATACGATCTAAGGATATATATTTAATTTTCATAGTTACACTTCCCCCACATATTATTAAAAATATTATACCTCAATATATATGTAATAAATTCTACAACTATAGTTATAATAAATTAACCAAACCCAATTTATCTAATATTTTACACTTTATAATGTTCCAATAATGAAACAAATTTTAACTACACAATTTTATCTTAAAATAAAATCTTTAAAATTAATATAATACCACAAGTCTAAGTCTAACCCATCTATATAAATAATTTTAAAACGATGATCATATTTAACTACATCATCTATAGTTTACTCAATCACATTACCATAAAATCAAGCACATATATATAATGAATCTTACAACTATACCACAAAATATATGTAATAAATCTTACAACTATAACAATAATAAATTAAATAAACCTAATATATATAATATTTTATAGTTTATAATAAACCTAAAACAGAATACCATGGAGCAATTTAGACCCTTCGATGGGTTTCTTCCATACGATCAAATGGTGTATATTTAATTTCCATAGTTACACTTTGATATTGCGTAAAAAGTCACGTTTTTACTACTGATATCTCTCTCATTCTGGAACAATACTTGGCAAATAAACTCAGATAATGTACAAATCAATGAAACTTTGCCAAGATGGTCAAAATAGAGTTGCACGAGAAAAAATCAAGCAAAACGGACGAAAGACGAAGATTCCACACACGTTTAAAGATTCAAGACATCAAAACAAGATTTAAAGAGAAAGTACCCATCACTAAGATCCATCTTATCCAAAATGTTCGTTTTCAAAATACGAATCTAACAGAAGAAGAATCAACAAAAACGGATGAAGAATGAAGATTCTACATACGTCGGAAGATTCAAACGATTTGTACGAGACATCCAAAGATAAGAGAAACTTTTCAGGGATTTCTTTTCATCAAATTCTTCATTTTTGAAAAATGAATCCAACGCAAAAAGAATCGACGAAAACAGACGCATAACAAAGAAGATACACGCGAATTAAGAAATGAAGCGAAAGATTGCAAACCGGGGCGGGAGCATGGCAGCCGCCGCCGGCTGCACTCCCCCCATCCCCCGGCCGCTTTTTCTTCCTTGCTCGTACTCGCCTGGTACACGTGCTAAACCTTTTCCATAACTTTAGGGTAAATGTGCTAGACTGATGGGCCCGTAACCGTCGATTCAGTGTCGTTACGATTCCTGATGGTGATGCGGGCGCAACAGGGGTTTTAAAATTTATATTTTGCAGGGCTTAAATAATACGTACTACCTACTCTGTTTAGCAAGCAGTAAGTATGACCTAAGATCGTTCTATGAATCCAAACGTGTGGGAGATTAAAGCTGGTGCCTTCGGTAGGAGATATTTAGGATGAAACAAAGTAGGTAGGTTTGGGGGTTTTAAACTAAAGACAGAAAAGTAAAATGCAGAAAAGTAAATTACAGGAAAGCAGATAAAGATAAACATGTGATTGCTGAGATTTCGATAATTAATGTTTCAGGATGACAGATTAAACAGGGACAATGCTAAATGTAATGGTCTAAACTATCAGGTGTAAACTCTAGAACCCTACCAATTAAATTTCCCGTTGGCATGTCACGAGGAACTAGGTTATCATGATTCTGATCGGAGCAATACGCAAACTTCCAATACTTATCTAGTTGAAAGATAAACAACCTATTTTGGCTTAACGCCGAGGTGCATGAATCAGTAGCGTATCGTCTCATAGGTCCGACCTTTCTTAACCCCTAAAATAGTTTAGTATTTTATTAGCATGCAGATTAATAACTTTGTATGTTTTGACCGCTGATTGTATAAGGCTTAGTGTTTTAAGGTATTTAAATCACGAGGATGTTATCCTTATTCCTAAGTCTTGTTTTATGCATTAAGATTTGGTTACTTCAACTTATGACTTGAGTTCTCCTTTTCAAACAGTTATACATCCCTAGATTATTCGCAGTTTATAAAAACGTGTTTCATATGTAGGCCATGCCTTTCAGTAATCGGACAGTGTACTTTACATGGTAGTTCGACTGCTTCTTACATCAGACATGCGGTCAAGAGTAATTAACGGTGAATGTGACTCTCTAAACTAACTAAATGTAAAGCGATGCAGAAATGTAAACCTAATATGTACAACGAGTGGGTTCACTATGTCTTACTTGTTGCATGTCATGGGCACAAATAACTACTTACCATAATTAAGGTTGATCAAGTCCTAATTACTAGGTTGCAGTCACGTGGATAACGGGAAAGGGTACTCCATAAATTAAACTCAAGTTCATAAAGTCTTAACGGTACAAAGGTCATTAATTCCTATTTTATCTGAACGTGTTTTCGAACATTATTTTATTGTGCATTGACTTTCGTAGGATATACTAGTTAGTTGTGAAGTTGTATTATCCTTTCGGAATTCCAACTGTTAAACCAGAGCTGATTCCAGTGATGTAACTACCTTTGGTCGTTTATCGACTTCCATACATTTGTACTCCGTATAAAACGTTTCCAGTACTATATCAGATAAACTGTCGAATAGGGGCCGTTACATCACGTTTACAATTGTCAAACATTTAATTATATAATGTCATCCTTACTTATAATTATCTACATCATCAACAATCACAATAATAGACTACTCGTAATTCATGGCAATAGACAAATCACATACAAGGCAATAATACATAATTAGAATATGAAATAAAGCAAGTATGATAAAGGTTTCGATATCACCCAGAAATAAATGCGCAGCAGCGTATTATTATGACAGATAACTCGTTCACACGTACAAAGATGAATCTCCAAACTCCTAACATTCACTCTAACCTCTATGTTAATCCGTAGATTAATTACAATAACCCTAGACTAAAATATAAGAGACTTTTAGAGTGAGAAAGTGAAAATGGAAGAATGAGAATGTAAATTTGAGAGAGTATATGAGTGTGTGAGTTGGTGTGTGTAAAATGAGAGCTAGGGGCTGCCTTTTATAGAGGAAATTCTGCTCAAGTTAGCACCCCAAAGCTCATTATAGCAAAAGGTGGAAAAGGTAGTGGCACCAGGTACAAAAGGTGAAAAAGGTAGTGGCACTGAGTACGAAAAGTAGGAAAAGGTCTAGAACCGGGTACAAAAAAGGAAAAAAAAGTGCAACCCATGCGGGTGAGTGGCAGCCGGCGGCGGCTGGCTGCCACCCGCACCGATCGCTGCTCGTTAACTCGTTTCTCGATTCGTGCGTGTTTTCTTCGTTATGCGTCCGTTTGCATTGATTCTTTTTGCGCTGGATTCGTAATTCAAAAACTAAGCTTTTGATGAAAAGAAATCCCAAAAATATGTCTCTGAACTTTAGATGTGTCGTACGAATCATTTGGATCTTCCGGAGTGCGTAGAATCTTCGTTCTTCGTCCGTTTTAGTTGATTCTTCTTCTTTTGGATTCGTAATTTAAAAAAAAACTTCTTGGGTTAGATGGGCTCTTTGGTCTTGAAACCTCATTTTGATGTCTGGAATCTTTAAACGTGCGTGGAATCTTCGTTTTCTGCCCGTTTTGCTTGGTTTTCATCATGCAACCTTGTTTTGACCATCTTGGCATAATATTACAGATTTGTAATGTTTTTGAGTTGAAGTGCCAAGAATTGTTCCAGAATGAGAGAGATATCGGTAGTAAAAACGTGGCTTTTTACGCGATATCAAGTATCCCACACTTAGAACTTTGCTTGTCCTCAAGCAAACTCATTCTTAAAAGCTTCTGGAATAATTATAAATGCATCAGTTGTTAGAGATACCCTTTTCTAAAGAATATAAAGTTACAGTTATGAAAGAGTTTTTACCGGAAACTAAGGGTTTATTGAATTTGATACCTTCTTCGAGCAACATGATGATCATGACTAGGCAAATGCAGCATTCTCGTCATAGGTTTGTTTGAGAATCAAATCTCCATCACTTTTGATGAGGACGGTACTAACCATTCGAGATATCTTGGAAGGAATCGGGTATTTTTGGTGTGAAGAAGGTGTGAGGGTTTTCCTTGTATTTTCTCGAAACTTTTCTTGAGAGAGTTTCTCTGGAATTTCTCAGATTCTGAAAGGACTACATAGCCTTTTTCTTTGGAATTTTTCTTTTCTTGGCCCTTTTTCTTGATCCTTGGGCTTTTTTTTTTTTTTGAGCAGCTTCTGCTGAATCTCTTTTCTTGGAGCTCCTTTTACGGATGATCTTCATCCTTTGGGGAACGCTCCGATATAAGCTTTTTGCTGAATTTCTTTTCTTGGAGCTCCTTTTACGAATGATGTTCATCCTTTGGGGAACGCTCCGATATAAGCTTTTTGCTGAATTTCTTTTCTTGGAGCTCCTTTTACGGATGATGCTCATCCTTTGGGGAACGCTCTGATAGCTTTGTGTTAGGCTGCAGAAGTCTTGGAATATCTTTGAGAATTCGTTGGAAAATGAAACTTCTGTAGGTTCGGGACGAATGTTAGGAGGTTTTGATTGGGTGTGAAGAGTGAGTGTTGAGTGGGTGGATGTTTGATGATGGAAGGGTGTTTTGGATTCCTTAAAAGTTATCAAGATGGGTTGTACGTATACACTCATCGGTGTGATCTCGAAATGTATTACAAGAGCAAGTTCTAATTCAAATGCGTATATCGGCGCGTAGCCATGTGTTGCCCTTTTCGTCCGTATCTTATTCTAAAACAGTTTTGTTTCACTGTCAAAAACTCGTTCCTTGCTGTAATTTATACTTTTGAAAGATAGGATTTCTAAAGAACGATGTTTTTGAATCTGAAAATTTTGAAATTTTATCCATTTTTAGCTTTTAAACGAAAATATTGTTTGACTTACGGACAAGGGGTATAAACTTGCGGTCGAAGGCCGTATATCCCACACTTAGAGGAACATTGTCCCTAATGTTCGAATCCATTTGTTGAGTACCTCTTTGTCGAAGTATCCCACACTTAGAGATTCTACTTATTATTGGATTGTTTCGTAAGTGTGGTGTGGTTTTTATTATCCCACACTTAGTGTTTGGAATATCGGATGAGGCAATCAAAAACGGGTAGAGGGTTTTGGAACGTTGTACCGCTTTTGTTGTGCACGTTATCGGTGCCTCGTTGGAAGTCTGCTGGTCCGTGGCTTTGTAGCTTATGGCTCTCGGCATTCTTCATTGCGTGGTCCACAGTCCTCCCTTACTTAGGTCTTCTATAGTTTTTCAAACAAACCACTCAACTCAATCAAGTAATAGCTGCTGATAAGAAAAGTAAAATAATAAAATGATAAAGTAATAACTGGATAGATGTGATGTCTATGCATCCACAGTACATCAAATACACATAATAATAATGAAGTCTTGGTAGAAAATAGAAAGAAGTAAGAAGGTGGAGCAATCTATTGCTCGGCTGGTGGTACTGCAGTCGAAGATGCTATGGGAGATGTCTCATCTGATGAAGAGTCATCATGCTGATAGTTGGTGCCCTTATCTGATGCATCCCTATCATCCTCTGCGTCTGGTGTACCCATGGTGAATATCCCGTCATGTATCAACTGATCAACAAACTCCCCTGCGGGCATGTCAAAGCTATAGAGTGGAGTCTCATGTATCCCCTGCTGAGAGTGCTCTCTGAATAGATCGGTCTGTCTATGAGAAGATACTGGAGCAATCGGTGCAGCTGCAGGGCTGGTGCTCCTAAGAATCCTATGACTCTGAACAAAAGTGGCTCGAGTAGGGGCTCTAGATATCCTACTGCTACTCGAAACCTGTCCTCTAGCTGAGCTGACGACTGAGGGAATCTGCTGTCTCTGAAGGGGGATCTGTGCTCGCGGTGCCTGTGGCATGAGTGGGGCTGTCCGAGGTGGTAAACCATGGCCATGGACTGGATGTCAGCGAGGTGCTGGAGTAGGAGCTGCAGGGGGGTACAAATGTGGTGGGGCTCGGCCCATCCCGCATGGTATGTCCGGAAGTGGGCTCACTGGTATCCCTGCGATCTGCTGCCTCATAGCTCTGTAGCTTCTGACTTGCATCTGCATCAGCCAGTACCAGTAATCGGGTCCTGGGGGTGTCCCGTAATGGTATATGTAAGCTGGTATCTGAGCTCTAGGGGCCGGGACAGAAGGTCCTTTAGTAGGTTGTGGTGGTGCAACTGGGATATCAGAATCTCGTGCACCCTCATCTGAATCAGAGTCTGAACTTCGGGCCTCTCTCGGTTGCTTCCTCTTTTTGGACTCACTGGGTAGGACTAGACCTGCTACCAATGTATCAATACTCTCAGGGTCTGATGATCGTGCCCTGATGTAAACGGTACCATCCTTCAGAATCCTAAGTATATCCATTTTCCTCAGAAAATCATAGTCTACTGGTTGGGCACTCTATCTTGGCAGGCTTTTAAACTTTACTATCTCCGTTGTCCTGATCAATCCCATTTTCCTAATCAACCTAGTAATTACTGGGCCCATGAATGATCTTCTTGCACCAAACTCTTTCTCTTCCAAAATCTACTGGGCAACTAGATGGGCAACCTGAATGTTTCTCCTCTCGAGGATACGTGCCATCATGATAACATCAAACTCGGACACTCGGCCATTAAACGTGTGTTTCCCATTAAGCGAACAAGCCAGTAGTTTATGAAAAATCTGCATAACTGGGTCTGTGAGCTGGGTAGCTTTAATACCCGAGAAATATGGCTTTGGTGACCAATGACTCCATGCCTCTGCGGTGGTAGTCATGAGAGACATCGTGGTGGCTCCATTAGTAAACAGGGGTAAATCTTGTTGAGACATAGTTTGTGACAGCAGATCTAGCTTTGCAATATGACTAGTGTAATTGTTATCATGTTGATATATTGGTTTAGGTTTGTAAATTGATATTGTTTTGATATTAATATTCGTTAAATATATTATTATGATAAAGTGTTAGACGAATATAGATTTTAACAATATATATATACATTTACTGCGAGTCGAGTTATTTGTTTTATACGTTTGTTGCGAGTCGAGATCTCAAGTCGCAAGGCTTTGCGATGCGAGATGAGATCTGAACTCGCAGAACTCAACAGAGACAAACGAGCCAAGTTCATTATGGGCTTGGGCTGCGTAGCGAGTCGAGTCAACTCGCAGGCCCAGTGGCTGCGAGTTGAGACGAGAATATATATATGTGTTTTCATACGCGAAAAAGATAACTTTGATATAACTTTGGAGAATAGACTTTTGCATAACTTTTGGAGATCAGGATCTTTGCAATTTGTGCGAACTCAGTATATCCAGAGAAACAAATACTAAAGGCTAGACTTTGACGTATATTCGTATAAAGTAAAGCAATTGGTTAATCTAAATGCGAACTAAATCGTTATTTGTAAGATAACACCGTATTGAGGAATTCCGCACCTTAATACTACATATAACGAAGTTATCGATCCTAGAACTAGGGACTTACAATTGGTATCAGAGCTTTCGGGCTAGATAACGAGTGTCGTTCGAAGTTTTCGGGTTAATCGCGTGTGATTTAGGATTGTTTTGACGTGCATTAGTGTGTAAAAATGATCAAAATCACTCTCTGGACGATTTAGGGTTTGTTTACGATCGAAATTTCCAGTTTTAATCGTAAAAATACCAAAAATTTCTGTTTTCGCAATTTTCAGCCGTTTTGCGAGTCGAGATTAGGGTTTCAGAATAAGTTTGCGAACCGAGTTGAACTTGCGAGTCGACATCCTTGCGAGTCGACATTCTGCGAGTCGAACCTCTTTGCGAGTTGATATATTCTGCGAACCGAGATCACTTGCGAGTTGACATCACTGCGATCCGAACTGAGACTTGCGAACCGAGATTTTGCGAGTCGAGCTGAGATTGCGAGTTGAACTGAGTTTTGCGAGTCGAGATTTTTTTACTTTGTCTAAATTCGCAAATACATTTTAACTTTAAATTTCACGATGTCAGACCTTAGCAAAATGATTGAGATGGAACACGAGATTGGCATATCTAATGTCCCACCTAAATTGTTGAGAGTTGAGGATTATTTTAGCTGGAGGGATAGGTTTGAATCTTACTGTAGATTCCATGATCTATCTATCTGGATGTGTATCAAGAATGGATACACGGCACCTACCCAGACTGTTGAAAATGCAATTGTGGTTCTCACTTATCAACAGATGAGTGAAGCACAAAAGAAGGAATTTGAGATTGAAAACAAGGATCATTCATCAATCAAGATGAGTCTTCCTAAGGAGCTTAATCATCAACTCAAATCCTTCCATACTGCTAGATCTTTGTGGACAGCTCTTGAAAAGAGATGTGAAGGAAGTCCACAAGTTAAAGCAGGCAAGAAAAATCTCCTGAAAAAGCAGTTTACTGTGTTTAAAGCTATGAAAGGAGAAGATCTTGATGCTTATACCACAAGATACTACCATTTGCTGAGTGAGCTAGATGATCATGAGATTATGTCTACAGAGACTGAGAAAACCGATAAGTTTATTGAGGGTTTACCGTCTAAGTGGGAGATGCATGGCATAATGCTCAAAGACAACGATGAGAGGTATGCAACCATGACCTTAGAGCAGGCCATTGATAAGCTCAGAGGTTATGATTTCACCAAGAAAACTAGAGATACTAATTCTGATCAGGCTCAGGATCCGGGACTTTATCATGGAAAATCTACTATCTCTACTGCTTCCTCGAGCTCGACCACTGCTTTATTTGTTGGTAATGCTGAAGGAAAAGGTGAAATGATTACCGATGATCTGTGTCTTCTTACATCATCTGGTAGTGATGCAAAGGGCAAACCAACTGAGAAGTCACCTCAGGAGCATCAAAAGATGCCTATGAGTGTGAAATCTGCTGAACAACAATTATCTGTTCTTGCTTCCTTTGTAGCTTCTTATGAGAACTACCTTCAGGGTAAAATCAATGATCCAATTATGTTTGACGAAGATTACGATCAGATAGACCCTGTTATCTAGAAGAAATAGACCTTCAGGACCAACTTGATATGTTGTCAAGAAGGGTAAAGAATTTCTTGAAGAAAACAGGTAGAAAGGTAGTTGGCAATAGATCAGGGTTTGATAAGACCAAGATCAAGTGTTTTAACTGTCAAGGTTATGGACACTTTGCTAGAGAGTGCCAAAGACCTAAGGTAGAAGCTGGCAATGGACAACAAGGTTCGGGAAGTACTCTCGCTTCCAAAGCCTTAGTTGTGAAACAGTTGGATGGATCGTATGAATGGAAAGCTCAATCTGAGGAAGCTTTCATGGCTGAGATTGATGGATCTACATCTTATATGCCTACTGATGCAGAGGGTGAGGTAAAAGTGCCAGAGGTTGCAGCTAAAGCAAGTGATGAAGATGTGCTATATATGGAGTCAACTGAAAACATGACTCCTGAAGACTTTGTAGCACGCATGGCTGAAGTCCAAACAGACAAGAAAAGGGTATGTCTTGATATTCTTACTCTTGCTGATGTCTGTTATTTAGTTACCGATTTGCAATCACAGGTTAGTATTTTAAATGTAGCAAATAAAAACCTGACATCTCAAGTTAGCTTATTGACTGAATCTAGTAAGGCTTGAACTAGCCAAGATTGATGTGCGTAGGTTAAGTGATGATAAACAGGATTTAAAAGATAAAATTAAGTCTGATGCTTCTGATAGGAGTGCTCTTAGAGATACCATTAATGAAAAAGCTGTCATCATAGATGGTCTCTATATTAATCTAAAAGACTTAAATCAGAAAATAGCTAATAAGGAGAAAGAGTTAGCTGACTGTCAATTGAAGCTAGTTGAGCAAAATAGAAAGATAGAAAATTATAGGACCACTGAGATGGACAAGATGCTTGATGCTCAACGAAGTGTAAAGGATAAGTCAGGATTAGGTTACAATGAGACACCTCCTCCTTTCAATTCGAATTATACAAAGCTTCCAGAAGATACTGAAATAACTGAAGTAAGTTCTGAGAAAACAGTAGCTAAACCTGATCTGTCAGAGGCACAAAAGGAGTTTATTAAGAATCCTTCATCTAATGATAGTAAGAGAGTTTCTTTCACCAAAGTACAGTTTGTACCGGGTGGAGTAATTCATGATACTAAGATTGATGAATTGATTAATAAAGAGCATGTTGTTAACCCTTTAGTGCCTAAGACTCCAATAGCGTTTGCCAAAGTTAGTAAGTCACGAAAACAGATGTCGTGCTTCAAGTGTCACCAAAAAGGACACGTATCTTCTTGTTGCCCAAATAAGAAGTTGGAAGCTATACATAAGTTAGTGAATACTGAAAAGACACCGACCACTTCTAGTTCGATTGTAGATAGGTTAGGCTCCAAACCGGGATTAGGAAGCAAACCTGTAAACATTCTGAAAAGAGATGGTAATCATAGTGTCTCTCCACCTAAACCTAAAAGGGCTTATACTCTAAACGAAAATACTTTCAATAAGCCAAGAGATAAGACACCTTCGAGGTTTAGGACCCCAAGTAGAAACCATAGTCAATTTGAGAATGGTTCTACTTCGAGTGCACAGGGATCTAAGTATGTGCCTAGGAGGTTTTCTACTCACTCTCCTCATAGGTCTAAGAATACAAATCATCAACAGTCTCAAACTCCTATGAAAGTTACCAAGACTCCCGATGGGAACAGTTATGGTCACTTTAAGGAGGTTCAGATTGTAGATGATCAGGGACAAACCAAGACCGTAATGGCTTGGGTCCCTCTTGATAACTAACTGTGTACAACTTGTTATGTGTAGGAGCAGACTGTGAACAAAGACAGTTGGTGGTATGTAGACATTGATGCTCAAGGCACATGACAGGTGAACGAAGTCTACTGAAGGACTTCAAAGAAGGTTTCAAGCAAAAAGTAAATTTTGCAGGAGACAAAGGAGGAGTAATTACAGGAAAGGAAAAGTTTTAAATGGAACTTTGACTCTAGAGGATGTGAATTACGTTGAAGAACTAACTCATAACCTAGTGAGTGTTTCCCAAGTCTGCGATAAAGGTCATCCAGTTCATTTTAATGAAAAGGAGGCTTTAGTTCTGAAGCCAGGCTTCACAATTCCTGAAGAATGGATACTGATGAGGGCACCAAGGAAGAAGGACATCTATGCTATAAACATGGGTGTCTCTAATTCTTCAATAGTGTCGACATGCTTACTATCCAAGGCCTCAGAAGCAGATGCACTTTTATGGCATAGGAGAATGGCACATCTGAACTTTCGAAAAATGAATTTTATAACCAAGAATGGGTTAGTTCTAGGTGTACCACAAAATCGTTTCGAGTCTGAAGACAAGTGTGTTCCTTGCCTCAAAGGAAAGCAGCACAAGAAACCACACAGGTCTAAGACTGAAAACTCAATCTCCTCGCCATTTGAACTGCTGCACATGGACCTCTTTGGCCCTATAAGCAAGAGAAGTCTAGGTGGCAAGTGGTACTGTTTAGTTATCACAGATGATTATGCTAGATTCTCATGGGTATTCTTTTTGGGATCTAAAGATGAAACTCCAGGAATTTTAATAGAGTTCTTTGATCTAGTAGAGAATGTCTATAAAACAAGAGTTAAGCGTATTCGTAGTGATAACGGAACGGAATTTAAAAATTCAATGTTGAATATCTATTGCTTAAGCAAAGGGATAATTCATCAATTCAGTGCACCATATGAACCTCAATAGAATGGTGTAGCTGAAAGGAAGAACAGAACGTTGATTGAAGCTACTAGAACTATGCTTGCAGATTCAAAGCTTCCGGTCTTCTTTTGGGCAGAAGCAGTGAATACAGCATGTCATGTTCTAAATAGGGTTCTTACGGTCAAAAGGCATAACAAGACTTGTTATGAATTATTGAATAATAAGAAACCTAATCTAAAGGGATTTGAACCCTTTGGAGTTCCATGTTCAATATTGAAAATAGGAAATCAAGCTAAATTTGGTGAAAAGGCGGACGAAGGATTTTTCTTAGGTTATATGCCCAACTCACCAAATAAAAGAGTTTTCAATAAAGTCACAGGATGACTGGAAATTGTTTATAACATTGAAGTTACAAGCTATGTACCTGCTGTACATAAGGGATTAGATTGGCAATTTGACTATTCAGATCTCTTTCAGTCATTTAAAGTTCCTATAAGTGACTTTGTCAGTGATTCAGAGATCTTTACACATTTATTGTCTGAAGAATCGGACAATGGTCCTTCAACATCGAGTGTTCCGAGATCTGGAATTAGGACACCAAATGACTCAAATGAAGCTTCTTCAAGTGGGTCACAACAACCTTCAAAGGATAAGTATCAAGAAACTGAAGATTCTGAAAAGGATCTTCAAACAACGTTTGATGATATACTTACTTCTTTAAATCATTTAAGGTTATCTTCAGCAAGTTCAGAAGATATTCCTTCATTAGAAGAGATTGGTACTAACTTAGGAGATGAGTCAGTAGTTGATCCTATACCAATTACGAGAATGAGTAAGAATCATCCCGTTGAAAATATCATCGGTGATATTAATACTCCTGTTCAAACTAGGACTCAATCAAAAATTAGTAAAACTGCAAATTTAGAAAGCTTGTATACTGCTATGAAAGAGACAGGGATTCCTAATCAATGTCTATATTCATGCTTTATCTCACAAGTCGAGCCTAAAAATGTGCAAATGGCTCTCAAAGAAAGTTCGTGGGTTGAAGCTATGCAAGAAGAACTGCAACAGTTTTCTAAATTACAAGTATGGGAGTTGGTTGACCTTCCAAAGGGAGAATATCCAATTGGAACTAGATGGGTATTTAAGTGTAAGAGAGATGACCGGGGAGTCATTACTCGCAATAAAGCTCGTCTAGTGGTTCAAGGGTTTAATCAACAAGAGGGGATAGATTACAATGAAGTGTTTGCACCAGTTGCTAGGATAGAAGCAATTAGAGTATTCTTAGCATTTGCCTCTTTTAAGGGTATCAAAGTTTATCAGTTGGATGTTAAGAGTGCCTTTTTGTATGGCAAAGTTGAAGAATTGGTGTATGTTTCACAACCGCCAGGGTTTACCGATTCTGAACATCCAGATAGAGTATATCGTTTGAATAAGGCTCTATATGGATTACATCAGGCACCTAGGGCATGGTATGGAACGCTATCAACTTATCTACTTGAGAATGGATTTACAAGAGGATCAATTGATAGTACACTTTTTGTAAAATGGAACAAGAATGACTTTCTATTAGTACAAGTATATGTTGATGATATTATCTTTGGATCTTCTGATGAAAAGATGTGTCAAGAATTTGAGAAAGTCATGAGAAAAAGGTTTGAGATGTCTGCAATGGGAGAGTTAAATTTCTTCTTAGGATTACAGGTTGATCAAAAGAAGGATGGATTCTTTATTCATCAATCTAAATATACATATGAGCTATTGGAACGCTTTAAGATGGATGAAAGTAAGGTCTATAATACTCCAATTCCAGTTAATCACAACCTTGGTCCAAATACATCGAGTGATAGCGATGTGGATCCAACTCTTTATAGAGCGATGATCGGATCACTAATGTATTTGACTGCCTCTAGGCCTGACATTATGTTTGCTTTTTGTTTATGCGCAAGATATCAAGCTAATCCGAAAGAGTCACATATGCAGGCTGTTAAACGGATCTTTCGTTACCTCAAAGGGCAACCGAAGCTAGGACTTTGGTATCCAATTGATGGAGACTTAGATCTAGTAGCATATACTGATTCGGATTATGGAGGATGCAATCAAAATAGGAAATCTACGACCGGAGGATGTCAATTCTTAGGAGGTAGATTAGTATCTTGGCAGTGCAAGAAGCAAAGCTCAGTAGCCATTTCTACATGTGAAGCTGAGTATGTTGCAGCTGGCAGCTGTTGTTCTCAAGTTCTTTGGATTCAACAGCAACTGCGGGATTACGGGTTAAATATAACCAATACTCCTATGATGATTGATAACGAATCTACAATGTCAATCACCAACAATCCGGTAAAGCATAGTAAAACTAAGCATATTGATATTCGACATTATTTTATTAGAGACTGTGCTGAGAAGAATTTGATAAAGTTAGTTAAGGTTCCATCTTTGGATAACTTAATACACCAAGGCGTTTGACAGAGCTAGATTTGAGACGTTAGTTCAACTTAACGGAATGAGAAATCCAGAGTGATTAGTCTTCCAAGGGTATTTTTGTAATAGTTAATAGTCAGTGTTATGTTTAAAAAAAAATGGCGTATGGCATTCATGTGCTTGTTACCTGCGGGGAATCGCCTCAAATAAAAGAACTAAAGAAGTTCTTTTAGAAAAAGCTTTCAGTTTTTTAGCTGTAAAAACTTGGAAAATGATAGTACATTAGGAGAATACGGTTAAGAATAATAACCTTAAGTATTAAGTATGATATGTTAGTAGATTCTTATAAGTTGCATCAAATTGATGATTGTTAATTAGGATTACACTTATATTTATCTTATTATACACCTATATCCACTGCTTATAACTTGCCCTTTTTCTTAACAAGTGATAAGAATACTTTAAGTCTAGTCAGCTTCATCATACGATTTATTGGTAGGCAGTTTATACTATGATTTCCGAGCAGTTAAGAAGTATAAATTTCATGTGTTGTATCTTTTGTGCTCTGTTATATAACGTATGACTTATGTCTTAATTATTGAATGATAGTACTGTCGTGCACTGTGATCTAAAATAAAAAATGAATGAAATGATACAAAGTATCATAATGTCAAATGGTGAGTTATATGTTTCTAAAGAGCATCATTTAGTAACCTCTACCTTACATATGAAAGATACACAGTATCTCGTGTCAAGTGTATGTTATATGCTTCTAAAAGAACATCATTTAGTAATCTCTACCTTCTTAATACAAGATACAGTGTTATGTGTGGTACTTGAATTCTTCAGTATGTTGTATAGTGGAAAATACTAGATATTATGCACATTAACAATAAAAGTTTAGCTCAGAAATCTGTGTGTAATCTGTTTATGTGGATCATAATATCGGTAATTGTTTTGAACTGTCTATGATATTTGAATATTCACTATTGTGAATTATAAGAAATAATAAGTTATTCAATAAAGTGTTATATCATGTGGATAAAGGTACATAAGATACAATTTTATAAATATAAGTTTATTACTGATTAACGTTGTGATTTTCTTGTGCTTATATGAATTTCATGAGGTATGTATACTAACAATCATCTTAGGCTTATTACAATGTAATAAGTACCGCTTATTCTCTCTAATATGATTCCTAAGCAGTTAAAACTTTAAGCGTTTTATATTAAGTTATTTTCTTTTTGTAGAATGTTAGTAGTTTTATTAATTTTAACGTTTGTAATTATTTCTTTGAATTAATAAGAGTTTTAATTATTATTCTTGTTTACCCTTTGGAATTGAATTATACTGGATATTTATTTTAAATGTTGAACAAATGTCTGTTGAAAATTGAAAATATTATATAGGCTACGTGGCATATTAATCGAAAGTCTTCCGACTCACAGTGTAGTCGAGCAGCGTATCCTGATTTTATATCATCGGTTAATTTTTCTATTATAACCTATATATATATTTTTATATATACTTAAGACCATCAGGTATATAAGTGAATAATTTTAGCTCGAAGATTTTTCTTTATACAAGATTAACTGTATCACGGGTTTAGTCGGTTAATATATGTAAGAAGATTATCATTGAGGAAAAATTATGCGAAAACATTTTATTTTAAATGTTTAGGCTAAATAGTTACATAGATAACTGTTTACATAAAGGGGTTTTCAATTTATACTTAGTATTAAGTTCGCATTTTATTTAATTTTGTGAGTTTGACTAGTCAACTTGCGAATCGAGATGCACTGCGAATCGAGTACAGGGTATAAAAGGGTGGTCAAGCGAGTCAAACTCCTCACCGAACCCATTTGATTTGCGAGTTCACTTTAGCACTACGAATCCAGTTATTGCGAAACGAGTCGAAAAGAGTATTTCATCTGATTTCGATTTGCCTAGTTACCAGGAAGAGTTTTTGATCCGTAGCTTATATCTACTTTCAAATTACGAACATTTTGAGGTATAAATCAACGGATTTCACCGTTTAAATTACACGAAATCGAAGCTTTTATGAATCTAGGGTTTTGTTTCAAAATTTAAACCACTAACGTAGATTAAGGTGTTATTTGACAAGAATCTTGTAGATTAATGTTAAACGAACCTTAATGAACGTAAATCAATCGATAAAACTTAATAAAATTGAGAAGTTAATCGATGTTGAATTCAACCCGCAACATCAGTTCATGCTGCGAGTTGAACACTCGACTCGCAGAGTTTGCGAGTTGAGTTTCTGATCTTGACTATTTGACCATGCGAGTTGAGTCTCAATTCAATTCGCAGATTACATCTAGCGAGTTGAGTTTCATTCTTTGATTCGTTGACCTTGCGGATCGAGTAGATTAGCGAATCGACTTGCGAGTCGAGTTGCAGATTGACTTTTTTAGCGAGTTGACATGGTTGCGAGTTTAGTTGTGAGTTCACTTTCGATTTTTGCGAGTTCAATAACTTGTAAAAATAAAATGTAACATGCAATTTTAATTTTTTTTTTTTATAAAAAAATAATAATAATAAGCTACATTTATTTGTGTTTACAAGTTATATGTCACTTTGAAAGCTTATTATTATATGTTTCGACGTATGAATTTTATATTAATACGTGATAACATATGTAGTAATATATATAATTATATCAAAAGTCTACCGATTCAAAGAGTAATCGAGTGGCGTGTTCTGACTTTTAGTTAGCGGTATAATATATATATATATCTCTTAAAACGTTAATGACTTGTGATTTTTAAATTTACAAGTACCTAACGTTAAATACATATTGGACTTACGTACTGTTTTTAGTTATAAGTTATATATGTGTTTATTTTGTTACGAACTAAGGTGTTAGATGATCATTTTGATTCATAAACACTATAGTTTATAACTTACTAACGTGCTTTGTGTTCTGTCATTTGTGTTCTTATAGATATGGCGAGACAGTTCGATAAAGGTCACAATATCCTTGTTGATCTAGATCTTGGTGCACGTGGAGCTAATCGAGTAGCTCAAGTGCTTACATTCTTTGCACGTTCACGCATTAGATATGCACTTACAGAGTCTCCACAGATTTCTCAGTCTATTCTGAACGACTTCTGGGAAGGTATTCAGTTTGATGAGACGATAAACCCACCGGTTATTCGCACAACGGTCAACAATCGACCGGTTGTTTTCTCTGCTGGCGATCTACGTCAGATTTTACGCTTGGGTACAGTAGACCAGGAGGATGGTCCGACGGAGTATCCTAGTGACTTTATTGAGGGTGCTATAGACCGTATGGGGTATACAGGAGATAGGAGAGGATGTCAGTTCCAAAAACCTCTGGTTATTGGACAATGGAGGTTTTTGTGGCATGTAATTGTTACAGTTTTTGCACCAAAGAAGGGAGGCTTTGATGAATTGAGCCCTGCCCTTGTATCAGCTGCACTGTCCCTGGTTTACAACAAACCATACAGTTTTTGTAATTATATTTTTGGCGAGTTGGTTAAACAGATTTTGGGTTCTGTTAGATCACGCTTTCTGGTTTATCCACGTTTTTGCATGCTGATTATTCTCGCTCATTTGCCAGAGCTTGTTATTCCTGGGCCATATCTACATGTAGATACTATCGGTCTCAGAGGATACAATGCTATGTTTTTGCAGTCAGTGAGGAAAGAAGGGGTAGTAAAGCCTGAGGAGCGAGAGCTGTTTGGTTTTATTGTTGATCCTGCCTATGTGACGCCACCGAACAATGGTTGGCTAGATGTTGGTGTTGAGGTTGTGGTTCCTGAACCGATAGCTGATGTGGTTCATGTTGATGATCCACAAGAGCTGATTGAGGATGTTTTGGAACAACCTGGACATGCTGGGGTACAGGTGAACCCAAATGTTGTTCAAAAGGTACTACAGGAGGTGCTTGTAGAGCATGATGGTGCTACTGATTCCTTGTTACGGGAGATTGATAGTTATGTTGCACCGTCTGAGGTATACTTTAAATTATATAATAATATATGTACTTAGATGATAAATATTTCATAAAATTTTATTATATAATGGTAATGATATTGATAATTAGTTGATTAGATAATATTTCTAATTATAAACTATAAATATCATTATGATCAGGGAGCTGAGACTGCAGACCCAGAGGTCACTCGACCTGAGGGTGAGCAGGGACAACTAGATGGATCTGAGGTTTTACCTTCTAAGGTATTTATCAGATTAATCATAAATATATAGAACTTGTATGATAGAGCTTTTAGCTAATCATAAATGTTTAATATATTTCATATTTAGGATTCTGATGTTGGTCCATCTGGAGGCCGTGATGGTCAATCGGCTTCAGATGATGATGATAGTACTCCTTCTCCACCTCCAGATGCTGGTTATATTAGATATCGATCTCGGATGATTCCAGATCCATCACTGAAGGAGAAGAGGAAGGCTAAGGAAGTCGATCCTGACTTTAGTCTTATTGATGAAGGTTCTGAGGAAGAGGATACACCTCTTATTACTCGACGCCGTAAGCGTTCTAGGACTTTGACCATTCAGGATGGTATGTAATATTTAAAAGTTAGATAATCTTAACTTGTTGTTTATCAGGAGTTCAAACTGAGACAGTTCATTATGTGACAGTTGCTCGAGATACACCACAAGTGGAGAATGTAACACCGGTGTTTACTGAACATATATCTGTACCTATTGAGGTAAGGGATATAAGTTTGGTTATACAAGTGTTATATAATTAATTAGAGATTGAGACAGACTAATCTGTAACAATTACTTAATTAATTTTGTTTAACTTAACAGGCTGAGACCAATAACGCTAGTAGATTTGCAGCTAATCTTCTTAAAGAAGCGTTATCTCAAGCTATTCCACCACTTACACGTGATTCATACATTGCTTCAGTGACACCACCTGGACTACATACTATTTCTGTTACTCCTACGACTGATACTGAAAGGATTACATCCTTAGAGTCTAGAGTTAAGGAGTTAGAGAAACTTACTTCTAAGATTCCAGGGATGTTAGCTGAGAATGTTTCTCTTGCTCAACAGATGGTTCATATGAGTGCATCATATTTGACTCTACTAAACACTCATAATACTTTGCTTGATGATTTTACTGCACAGCGACTGAAGCTTGAACACTTAGAACGGTTAGTGTTGAGAGTGAATTCAGGACAGTCAGCTCAGGGGGAGATATTGGTATATCTAGAGTCTTGCAAAGAAGATGAGTTGAGGAAGAAACGAGATTATGACAAAGACGATGATCCCAATGCTCAGAAGGATAGTGAGCTGGCTGGTCCTTCAACGACTGCTCAGCAGACTATTATTCAGGGGGAGTCTGCTGGTGTAAGTGCAAGTGGTGATGGTGCTGGTACGAGTGCTGCAGGAACAAGTGAAGCTGGTAAGACAGTTTAGACTTGCGTAGTTATTTGTATTTAGAATTTAGTTGAATTATAATTGTAATTTATAATTGTAACTGAATATTTGTAACTTAATAGTTTTGGTAATATATTCGACTTGAGATTATTATTATTACAAGTTAAATATATTAGAAATTGTTTAAGTAATTTGATTCTAAAAGGTTAAATAAATTAGTGATCGAAAGTCTTCCGACTCATTGAGAAGTCGAGCGGCGTGTTCTGATATATTTCAGCGGTCAAAATTTATTTTAACTTAGACATTTTAGACTTGAAAGTTTCTATAACTGACAAGTTAAAAATGTATGATTGTTAATTAGACAAATGATATATAATTTAAAGATATAATTGAAAGTTAAGTTTTTATGATATAACAGTTCAATTAAGTCTTGGAAATTATATAAGTTGGTTAATTGTAAACTTATATGTGTGGTGATTATTCACAGTATATTAGAGTTTAAATTTAACTGATGTTTGTTAAGTGTTGATATAAGACTTAGGAAATCTTAGATTGATTCAGGGTAATCAATAAAAGATTTATAAGTTATATATATATATACTTCGCGTTTATATCAATTACACAAAAGGTTTAATATTGGAATTCTTAGATTGATTCAAGAAAATCAATAAGAGAATTTAAATTATTAATTTATTTGTGTTAAAATTTTTTTCTCTAAGAATGGAAATGCTAGATCTATCAGATTCAGATAATGATATTTTGGATAAGATAGATGAAGAGATTAATTATGATCTTGAAGAGGGAGAATTTCAACCGCCTACAGATTGGACTGCTGTTACTGAGAATGAGCAAGACATTGGTGTAGATCTAGATGCAAATATTGATGAACACCATGTGAGCCCATCTAGAACAGAAGTTATTATTCAAAATAATCAAGGTCCAACAGTTGTCGATGTAGATGAAGAAATCGATGATTCAACTGATTCTGAAAATGATGAAATCTTGATTCCTACCAAGAATCCAACAGTTTTTCTTAGAAAACTTCCTAAGAAGAAGAAGGTTGGAGTTTCTGAAGTTGATATAACCGGGAAACGGGAACCTAAAAGAGGGATTATTGGTTGGTACTTTGACTCTGAGATGAAGCTGTTTGCTATTAAAAGGTTTGATGGAGTTCAATATTTTGAGCGAAAGCTTGCAGTTTTTAGTTCTTTACCTAGATTTGAAATTAGAGATTTGGCTCGATTACCTTTGAATAACCCAAGTGATGATTTTGTTGGAAAATATGTCGAACAAATAATCAAGACTGAGGTTAGAGCAAATAAATTTGAAAAGATTAAGCCAAGAAAAGGAAAGACTATTAAACTGACAGAGAGAAGTCAAAGGACAGGAAGAAGAAGAAGAAAGAAGATTTATCCAGCTGTAAAATGTGTGCAACAGATTCCACTGAAGACAATGCCACAAGATATTCTGGGAAATATGAAGAGTTGGCATGTGGATTCAGAAACTGGAGAAGCTGTAATGGTTGAAGCTGATGATGAGGTTGAAGGTGGTGAAAGAGAGATCTTCAGAGTTTATGACCATCGTCATCTTATGAACATGTCAAGAAAAGATTTATTGAAGTTAAATGAGAACAGAATCTTTTGTACTGAAGCATGGGGTGACTTAGCACGAGATTATCAAATGATGGTTAAGACTTGTATGAAGATGAAGATTTTTGCAGGTAGTAAGATTTACTCTTAAAATCAAAGACAATGTGAAGATAAAGACGCCAGAGCTATTGTCAAGGGGGAGTCTGTTGAGACATAGTTTGTGACAACAGATCTAGCTTTGCAATATGACTAGTGTAATTGTTATCATGTTGATATATTGGTTTAGGTTTGTAAATTGATATTGTTTTGATATTAATATTCGTTATATATATTATTATGATAAAGTGTTAGATGAATATAGATTTTAACAATATATATATACATTTACTGCGAGTCGAGTTATTTGTTTTAGACGTTTGTTGCGAGTCGAGATCTCAAGTCGCAAGGCTTTGCGATGCGAGATGAGATCTGAACTCGTAGAACTCAACAGAGACAAACGAGCCGAGTTCATTATGGGCTTGGGCTGCGTAGCGAGTCGAGTCAACTCGCAGGCCCAGTGGCTGCGAGTTGAGACGAGAATATATATATGTGTTTTCATACGTGAAAAAGATAACTTTGATATAACTTTGTAGAATAGACTTTTGCATAACTTTTGGAGATCAGGATCTTTGCAATTTGTGCGAACTCAGTATTTCCAGAGAAACAAATACTAAAGGCTAGACTTTGACGTCTATTCGTATAAAGTAAAGCAATTGGTTAACCTAAACGCGAACTAAATCGTTATTAGTAAGATAACACCGTATTGAGGAATTCCGCACCTTAATACTACAGATAACGAAGTTATCGATCCTAGAACTAGGGACTTACAAATCTATCTCTTCTGGTGTATAGAGATCTAAGTGACGTGCAAACTGAGCCAATGACAAGGTGAACAGGCTCCCCATATATCTAAACGTGATCACCCCGTCTTCCACTCTACTCCCTGGCTCAAATGTATAGGTGGTCATGAACTCGGTGATCATCTCCATATACTCCGGTTCGTCAATGCTGAACAATCTCTTGGAAGACTCAAACTGCTGACCCTCTATTGAGTAACTGAGTAGACTCTCTAATTTCTGCCTGAACCCCAATATCTGTAGCTTTTCCCAATCTACATATCTAAAACGGCCAAAAGGTTTATCTCTCCATATTCATGCCATCCGGTCGTATGCTGGTGTTGCACTAAGGTATGCCAGAGATCCTGTAAGTGGAGGTGCTGGTTTAGCTTTTTCTTCATAGTACCTGAGAACATGAGAAATTTAAAGTAATAGGTCTTAAGAAAGGTGGAATTTAAAGCGCTTCCCGAATTTTCTAATCGAAAATTCGAAATGAGGGCTTTAAATTCTTGACAGTCCAAAGATTTACAGTAAATATCAAATGCCCTCAAGTAACAATAGTAAGGCAATCATCAATGTGTGAAAACATATAGTCATGGGATGGCGGTAACTTAACGTGTGAAGTAATGTCGTTTACAAAGTCTGGTGTTTAGCTAAATTTGAAACGTCATTATTTCATAGTTTATAGTCTTATTGTAGGTTTTTGACTTTTAAAAGTTCAACTTGAAGTAAGGTTTTTGAATAAAAATCGTAATTAATTAATTTTTTTTTAAAAAAAATTCAATACTTCAAATTGACTTTTAGGTCAAAACTTACTTCGAACGATAATTCCGATTTGTCCGCATACCAAAATTATGACCTAAACATGTAAACATTATTTTTAGGCATTTTCCTACTAGATAACAAGCTAGGTCATGCACAAAAATTATGTCATCCATGTGTTTGGTTTTATTCAAGACTTTTGTTTCTAGTAATAATTCTATATTGCCTATTTTGACTAGTCAAGAAAGTACAAGTGTCCTAGTAAACAAGAGTTTTCAAGTAAATTTTTAATTTACTATCATGCATGCTAGTTAACTTTTTGTTGACTTTCAAAAGTCAAATTTGCTAATCCTAATTTATCCGCATTATGCAATTAACATAAGGCAATCATTCAAAACACCATAATTACTTAAATATCTAACAACTAGCACTTAATCAAGCTAATTTCTAGACTTAATCAATAAGTTAAAGTACATCTTCTTGAAAGGTCCAAACTAGTATGAATTAGCATGGGTAAGTGGTAGTAGCATGTAGTTTCTTAGTATTCAACCAAGAAAATTACCAATTCCTAGTTACTAACTTAGGTAACTTCATAAAATGAGAAACTTTAAGCTTGAAGTGGGTTTCTTATGATCATACCTTGTTTTAGTGCGTTATGCTTCAAAATGAATGTACAACCGAGAATATCATGCAATGAGGAGTTCAAAAGGACATGAAACTAGAGAGGTTGGTGAAGATTGAATGGTGATCCATGGAGTGGTGATGGTGGCCGGTTTTGGGAGTGAGGGGGGGAAGGAGAAGAAAAGTTTTTATGTTATTTTTGAATTATGGGATCAAATGGAAGGCTTGTGGTCCATGAGAATATTTGTCATGCTCCCATGTACCCTATTCCTTACATGGTCCCCTATGTACTTCTAAGTACTTCCCTAAATTAATTCCTAATGTCCCACTAATGATGATTACAAATCCTAAACGTATTTATTGTAACTATTTATTTGTTAGTCTTTCGTTACGTTATAAACAATTTAAGAAGCGCTTACATTTTTGTGGAACAATTAAAAGCAATCCTGAGATATTAAACTTAAATTATTTTTGGTTGTTTTAAAATTAGTTGTCTGACGTGGACTTGTTGAATGTACATGTTTCGGCTAAAAGCTTAACGTTGTTGTACGTTCTTGTTGTCGCGCACGTGTTTTTAAGCAAAAATTTAAAAACGTTTTTTTTTCAAAGGAAACCTTTCAAAATTTTATTATATTACTATATTTATACTAAAATATGCTCATTTAAAGTCGCGAGCTTCGACCTTTTTCGAAAGGAATTGTTTTAAGATTCGTTCTGATCCCTCCGTAGGGAAAGGGTCGAGATTTGCTCCCTTAAGCGAACGTTTTTCAGCACAAAACATTTTGAAAGTTCCAAAATGGTGTTATAAACTAAATAGTAATGACGCTTCTCAAATCCGAGGACATCTCGTTCTTCGTATCCTAAATTGATAAGATCACCAATTAACTTATTGTACGCTTTCCTTATCTTTTTAGGGTTTGAAAAACCGACGCGTGGACCTTGATCTTTGTAATTAAGTTCGTGAGTGAGTTTATTCATGACTTCCAGAAACGCGTTCTCTTCCTATGAATGAGGGTCTCTGGTTGTAGACTTAACTATCCTGCAGAGTTCACTGATTGTGGATTTTTGTACGGAAGTGAAAGGGTATTTGGTAAAGGGAAAGATTCGAGTAAGCTTAACGTGAGGGTCTTTTCTTTTTGCGAAGAAAAATGTGTCGATTCTTTCCTTGGTGGAATCAGGAAAAATGTCTCGTAATTTTGAGATCAGGTAAGAGGCGGGGTCAACAAAGAAAGGAATTTTACCAGGAATGATGATAGAAATCATCGGATCTTGTTTTTCCAAGAACTCAAGTTTGTTGATCATTGCGGTGACACTGTGATTGATTAACATCATAGATGTTGGAAGAAAATCCATGTCGGCGAATGATTCAAAAAGTAGATCTAAATCTGCTATAAACTTTAGTTCTTGGTCTCTGAAATTTGTGGGGGTGCTTTCACATTCATGACTTGACAGGCGAAGAAGGAATTCTACTTGTTTTTCTAACTTGACAATCGTTTCTCGTTGTTCGTAAGAATACGGGAGATCAGCATAGGTTAACTGCCTGAGGAATGCTTTATAGACATCTACCCTACGGGAAGGATTGAAAGAAGCACCGAGGTGACGTTCTTCAAAACAAGGTTATTCCGGCTCGACTGATGGGACCTTGTCCACCACTCGGTAAATGGTGTATTGGTGGTTGTGTGAAATGAATGGAAAGATACCGTAATTCTGAGAATCGGGCGTAGTTTGAGAATACACCGATGTTTCAGGAATGAGGGTGATTAAGTCACAAGACTTCGGAGGTTTTTCTTCAGAATTATCTTCGGGAAAATAATTGAAGTGGGAAGAATTTGGTAAAGCAGGTAGGTGTAAAGTTGGCGAGTGATCTTCTGGAGATGATGCAAGGTCAGGTAACTGGTCCGTGTCATCAAAATCCAGGCAATGTTTTGGAATTTAAAGTGAGGTCCTATATTCTTCTTGGGTGTTGGAGGTTTCCTTAGTTTTAGAGGAAGAAGGTGAAAAGAAATCAGATCCTAACTCTTTTTCTAAGTAATCAAAGAATTCCGTATCATCCATTGAAGTGAGGTAAGAATTGGGTTTTCGAGTTGTCATTTTTAAAGTTATCCTAACTAACTAATAATTAATTAATACTAATTACGTAATTTAACTTTCGAAAGATTTCTAAGAAGATTTCAATCGGAAGGGTCTCCTAAATATTACTACTTAAGGCGGCTTTGAATCGTACGTTTGTGATTCCCCGGCAGCGGCGCCAAAAAGTTGATGGGCCCGCAACCGTCTGTTCAGTGTCGTTGCGATTCCTGATGGTGATGCGGGCGCAACTGGGGTTTTAAAATTTATATTTTGCAGGGCTTAAATAATACGTACTACCTACTCTGTTTAGCAAGCGGTAAGTTTGACCTAAGATCGTTCTATGAATCCAAACATGTGGGAGATTAAAGCTGGTGCCTTCGGTAGGAGCTATTTAGGATGAAACAAAGTAGGTAGGTTTGGGGGTTTTAAACTAAAGACAGATAATTAAAATGCAGAAAAGTAAATTACAGGAAAGCAGATAAAGATAAACATGTGATTGCTGAGATTTTGATAATTAATGTTTCAGGATGACAGATTAAACAGGGACAATGCTAAATGTAATGGTCTAAACTATCAGGTGTAAACTCTAGAACCCTACCAATTAAATTTCCCGTTGGCATGTCACGAGGAACTAGGTTATCATGATTCTGATCGGAGCAATATGCAAACTTCCAATACTTATCTAGTTGAAAGATAAACAACCTATTTTGGCTTAACGTCGAGGTGCATGAATCAGTAGCGTATCGTCTCATAGGTCCGACCTTTCTTAACCCCTAAAATAGTTTAGTATTTTATTAGCATGCAGATTAATAACTTTGTATGTTTTGACCGCTGATTGTGTAAGGCTTAGTGTTTTAAGGTATTTAAATCACGAGGATGTTATCCTTATTCCTAAGTCTTGTTTTATGCATTAAGGTTTGGTTACTTCAACTTATGACTTGAGTTCTCCTTTTCAAACAGTTATACATCCCTAGATCATTCGCAGTTTATAAAAACGTGTTTCATATGCAGGCCATGCCTTTCAGTAATCGGACAGTGTACTTTATATGGTAGTTCGACTGCTTCTTACTTCAGACATGCGGTCAAGAGTAATTAACGGTGAATGTGACACTCTAAACTAACTAAATGTAAAGCGATGCAAGAAATATAAACCTAATATGTACAACGAGTGGGTTCACTGTGTCTTACTTGTTGCATGTCATGGGCACAAATAACTACTTACCATAATTAAGGTTGATCAAGTCCTAATTACTAGGTTGCAGTCACGTGGATAACCGGAAAGGGTACTCCATAAATTAAACTCAAGTTCATAAAGTCTTAACGGTACAAAGGTCATTAATTCCTATTTTATCTTAACGTGTTTTCGAACATTATTTTATTGTGCATTGACTTTCGTAGGATATACCAGTTAGTTGTGAAGTTGTATTATCCTTTCGGAATTCCAACTGTTAAACCAGAGCTGATTCCAGTGATGTAACTACCTTCGATCGTTTATCGACTTCCATACATTTGTACTCCGTATAAAACGTTTCCAGTACTATATCAGATAAACTGTCGAATAGGGGCCGTTACATCACGTTTACAATTGTCGTACACTTAATTATATAACGTCATCCTTACTTATAATTATCTACATCATCAACAATCACAATAATAGACTACTCGTAATTCATGGCAATAGACAAATCGCATACAAGGCAATAATACATAATTAGAATATGAAATAAAGCAAGTATGATAAAGGTTTCGATATCACCCGGAAATAAATGCGCAGCAGCGTATTATTATGATAGATAACTCGTTCACACGTACAAAGATGAATCTCCAAACTCCTAACATTCGCTCTAACCTCTATGTTAATTCGTAGATTAATTACAATAACCCTAGACTAAAATATAAGAGACTTTTAGAGTGAGAAAGTGAAAATGGAAGAATGGGAATGTAAATTTGAGAGAGTAAATGAGTGTGTGAGTTGGTGTGTGTAAAATGAGAGCTAGGGGCTACCTTTTATAGAGGAAATTCTGCTCAAGTTAGCACCCCAAAGCTCATGATAGCAAAAGGTGGAAAAGGTAGTGGCACCAGGTACAAAAGGCGAAAAAGGTAGTGGTACCGGGTACGAAAAGTAGGAAAAGGTCTAGCATCGGGTACGAAAAAGGACAAAAAAGTGCAACCCGTGCGGGTGAGTGGCAGCCGGCGACGGCACCATGGCAGCCGGCGGCGGCTGGGTGGTGGCCGGCGGCGGCTGGCTGCCACCCGCACCGATCACTGCCCGTTGCCTCGTTTCTCGATTCGTGCGTGTTTTCTTCGTTATGCGTCCGTTTGCGTTGATTCTTTTTGCGTTGGATTTGTAATTCAAAAACGAAGATTTTGATGAAAAGAAATCCCAAAAATATGTCTCTGAACTTTAGATGTGTCGTACGAATCGTTTGGATCTTCCGGAGTGCGTAGAATCTTCGTTCTTCGTCCGTTTTAGTTGATTCTTCTTCTTTTGGATTCGTAATTTAAAAACGAACATCTTGGGTCAGATAAATGTTGGTGATGGGCTCTTTGGTCTTGAAACCTCGTTTTGATGTCTGGAATCTTTAAACGTGCGTGGAATCTTCGTTTTCTGCCCGTTTCGCTTGGTTTTCATCATGCAACCTTGTTTTTACCATCTTGGCATAATATTACAGATTTGTAATATTTTTGAGTTGAAGTGCCAAGAATTGTTCCAGAATGAGAGAGATATCGGTAGTAAAAACGTGACTTTTTACGCGATATCATAGACCTTTCCGCGCTTTAGGGTACATGTGCTAGCAACTTTATCACCTTTTGCTAACATGTTCCCCTAGTTGCTAAAGTGCACCAAATTTCAAGTATAAATAGGTGCCTTTGGTTCATTTGAAAGACACACCATTCCTAACACACATTTCTTAGGAAAAACACCTTTCATACTTTTTTTTAGACTAATAATACTCTCTAATTATTAGTTCTACTTTTTCCTTCTATTTTCTTATTCCAAATTAGTTAGGCTATTTTAGGAAAGTTGTTTAGAATAGAACGAAAGCACGGAACGCATTATAATCTTCGGTGTACGCTCGGAATTGTGTCAATTAATTCAAGTCTATTCTCTCTCGCATTTAATCCTGGTTCATTATATCCTTATCTATCTTAATTAATTACGTTTATATTAATTATGTTAGATTTAGTTATTGCCATGATTAGAGAGTAGTATACTTGTTGTGTTTGTTTGCGATGTAGTTAGTTAATTATGGGATGATTTATAATTAAATATTAAAGATCGGTAGTATTGCTTTGATCGTCTTATTGCATGTTCTTGTTTGATCGTTGCCTTAGGATCATCATAGTAGTAAAATATAAACGGTCTTAATTATGGTAAAGTAATATGACGGCCCCTATTCGACTGTTACTCGATATAGTAATGGAAACACTTCAAGGTGGAGTACAAATGTATGAAAGTCGAGGAACGAACGAAGGTAGTCATATTACGAAACGGTATAATATTACGAAGTAATATGATGGCCCCTATTCGACTGTTATTCGATATAGTACTGAAAATACTTCAAGATGGAGTACAAATGTATGGAAGTCGAGTAACGACCAAAGGTAGTTATATTACGGACTAATATATAAAATGAGAAACCTAGTTTAATTAACCTTTCTAAATAGACTTTTAAACTTCAAATTAATCTAATCGCCTTTCTATCAATAAACGTGATTACAACACCTTTTTAACGACATCCAATTAAAAGGTAGTCAGTCATCTGTGTCAATATAATTTGTCAAAGGTATGAAACTATGGAACCGCAAGGCTACATGGGGATTATCGTAAGACAAGACATGGCCAAGGTTTGAAGCGGCGGAACCACTTTAAGTGAGGAACGCTGTGGATAGTTAGGGGATTTATTGGGTAGTCTTAAGAAAGGGCTAGTTTAAAGTCATAAATGAACTTATTAAATATACGAATCAGTTAGGATGACGAGGAATCGTTATATGATTCAGTTTTGTCTAGTACCTTTAGATTTTGTTCCTGTTCATATGAAAATATTATTAAACCATAATTAAGATTTTGCTTATTATTCTAAATATTTTGTAGTGTTACCATAACCTAGCTCCCAGTGTGACATGCTAATGGAACTTTAATTAGTAGAGAATATAGTGTTTACATACAAGTATTCAAGAATGATAATTAACTAATATCTTTCAAAACAGTTTCTCCAAATATCATTCCATAACTTAATTAATGAAGTCTCAGCAAACACTACTTTATCTTATCTACTTTATCTTTTATTTTAATTTCGCGTTAATTTATTTACTTGCCTAAGTTAGTTAATAGAAAAACCAAAATTCTCCCACTATTTTATAAACCCTTCACTAGTTTGAAAGCCCTCATCTACCACGCCTTAGTTTCAATTCAGTCGGTTTGAAGAACGACTCTAGGTCATACCTACAACTTGCTCACCCTTAGGATTAGCATTGTTAGGGAAAACTTAGGCCCCGCAATTACAAATTTAAAACACCCACTGATCGCCGTCGCTAGTAGCCGGTGCAACGACAAGGGTAAAATCCTTACCGACCGCTGGTGACGCATCACACTTTCCTCCCCCACATATTATTAAAAATATTATACCTCAATATATATGTAATAAATTCTACAACTATAGCCATAATAAATTAACTAAACCCAAGTTATCTAATATTTTACACTTTATAATAAACCAATAATGAAACAACTTTTAAATACACAATTTTATCTTAAAATAAAATCTTTAAAATTAATATAATACCACAAGTCTAAGTCTAACTCATCTATATAAATAATTTTAAAACAATGATTATATTTAACTACATGGCTTATAGTTACTCAACCACATTACCATAAAATCAAGCACTTATATCTATTAAATCTTACAATTATACCTCAAAATATATGTAATAAATCATACAACTATAGCGATAATAAATTAAATAAACCTAATATATATATTGTATTATAGTTTATAATAAACCGGTAATGAAAAGAATTTTAACTACGCAATTTTATCTTAAAATAAAATCGTTAGAATTAATATAATGAGTACTAAATTACTGAACATATTTTCGAAAATTGGTACTATTTAAAAAAACGAAGTCTAATACCATTTTACAAGTCTACTTCAAATCTAAGTCCAACCCATCTATATAAATAATTTTAAACGATGATCATATTTAACTATATGCCCTATATTTTACTCAACCACATTACCATAATATCAAACACATATATGTAATGAATCTTACAACTATACCTCAATATATATATATATATAATAAATCATACAACTATAGCCATAATAAATTAACCAAACCCAATACATCTAATGTTTTACACTATATAATAAATCAGTAATGAAACAACTTTTAACTACACAATTTATCTTAAAATAAATTTCGTTAGAGTTAATATAATAAGTACACTTAAATAAATGAACATATTTTTGAAAACCGGTAATATGTAAAAAACAAAGTTTAATACCATTTGACAAGTCTACCTCAAATCTAAGTACAACTCATTAACCATACAATTTTATCTTATAAAATAATTAAAAAATAAATATGAAAGTTCGCATTGTCACGGGTCCTTTACTTAGTTAATATTATATTCATAAATAATATTGATGATAAAGTAATTCTTTGATAGGGTCTCTAACTCTATGATATTTCTACTTCATCAACAAATTTGAGCCAATTATTATGCAGTGAGTTCTTTCCTTTTCCAATCCCTTATGTTTTTTAATTGCATCAATCTATTTTAATTTCTTTGCTTCCGTTTTCAAATTGCATCAATCTATTTTAATTTCTTTGTTGGAGACGACTCGTTTGCGATGATATTAAACCTCATTAATTAATCATTATTACATTAAATTTATACAACGCCTCTATATTTGAGTTGGGTTAATGAAAATAATTAAGGGTAAAAGTCGCAGATCGCCCTTATACTTTCCCTTTTGTTCCGAGATCACCCATGTACCTATTATATTATCACGATCATTAACAAACTTTCAAATTTTGTTTTCATGTCACCAATGTACAATTTTATTACCACGATCATCAACAAACTTCGAATTTTGTGTTCATATCATCAATTACGTGGCAGCCACATCATATTAAAAAGGGTGACATGAACACAAAATTCGAAAGTTTGTTAATGATTGTGGTAATAAAATTGTACATTGGTGACATGAAAACAAATAATAAGTATATGAGTGACCTCGGAACAAAAAGAAAGTACAAGGCGATCCGCGGCTTTTACCCAATAATTAATTCACTTTTATCATCATAAATATCATATTCATAAATAATATTGATGATAATGTAACTTTTTGATAGGGTCTCTAACTCTCTATGATCTTTCTACTTCATCAACAAATTTGAGTCAATTATTATGTAGTGAGTTCTTTCCTTTTGAAATCCTGACTGTTCTCTAATTGTATCAATCTATTTAACTTTCTCTGTTTCCGTTTTCTAATTGCATCAATCTTTTTCACTTTCTTTGTTGGAGACGTCTCGTTTGCGATAATGTTAAACCTCATTAATTAATTATTATGACATTAATTGGTGATTAAAATTCAAACCATGTAACCCTATATGTGTGTGATTTTAGGTAAGCGGATAAGTCATTGACATTTTTATATTATGATAGAAAACTCTGTGATCATCAAACAGCACCAATACCAATCTCAAAAACCTATAAATCATAATCCCGAATTCACTAATGTTTCTTATACAAACTATTGACTTTCATAAAATCATGTAATGAGTTTGTAATTTTGAGGATAGAGATAGTATTTATTTATTTTAAAATTTGAATGATAATAAAATTTATTTATTTATTATTGCAGATTATTTTAGCAACTACATGTTTCAAGACATTGGGAATTTCATAACGATATAAATTATTTTTGGGTACCAAGGGTTTTAGTAGGAGAATTTTGAGGCTTCATTCAATAATCTAGTTGATCGCGGGTAGTTAGATGTTTTAGTTGAGAGGGCAATTTAATAGTTAAGTTTATCTTTCTTCTTCGTTCAAACTCCTTTTTTTAAGTAGTATAGATAGATAATAGGGGTTGGTTGAGTTTGAGAATTATTATCTAGTTTTTGGATTTACCAATATATCAACTAATGGTGTTCATAATAGGACCCTTAGGAAAAGGTTTGATCGACCTGAGTTGCAATCATTATATTTATAGAAGATATGGTATAAGTAAGTTTTAGATTGACTTAAATTTTTACGGAAGTTGTAGTCAAGTAGTTTTAAAAGAAACCGAGATTAGAATTCATGTTAAGAATGATCTTATTCAGTTACATTTTATTGAAGCATGTGGCATTGGAGCCCTTATTATATGGAGGTGAAGTTGCCAAGCCATACAGAGAATTGAATGCATGTCCAAAAGTTATCAAGATCTTGAACTAACTTGAAAAGGAGATTAGAAAACTTCGTTGCGAGGAAGTAAGAGTGGCCAAGTGATGAGTACATCAGTGACTAAAAAGGCAAAGACTACCGTATGATACGTGGTTGCAATTTGAAATTTCCAATGAAATTTAAGATGTAATTATGTTCAAAGAATTTGAGGAATAATGAGCCAATTATTTAATTCCAGTGAGTAATGATTTTTAATAGAGTTTTTGCACGATTATTCATTAGTGAGTTATTATCCATGTCTATTAGTCTCACGATACGGATTATATGTCTTAGAATGACATTTACTTACTACACGATTTATACTTCTATATTTACCACATTTCGCTCCCGTCACATTTTACGTTTATCATTTTGAGTAGAATTTCTTGGCGGCATGTTTACAATGACTTCAAGTACGTATGAGTTTAGAATAAATGAGTAGTTTGGACTGTGTTAGATGTATGTGCCAAACCAATGACTAATGATCATGATTTCAAAACAAGTAGAGTCGAGATTTTACGTCATCACACGACTTTGAAAGTGACACATTGGACACTCGAATATGGTCATATAAACACATATATGCCATGATACCTTCTCAATTACGTCATCCACCATAATTGTTAGGGTATCCTTTCATATATGTACTTATTACCAAATCCTATATCACAATGTTCAACCTTGTTTCTACATATTGAAATTTAAAAGTGGCACGAATTATAAAAAAATGATACTATGATCGATATAGTACTGATAGATGACATTAATGACTCCACGCTGTTAAGCCTACATAACCCTCTCGGGTGTGCGAGCACGTGCGGAATCACCAACGGAGCATGTCTTGCTCGATAATCGAAACGTGAATGAGAACACGTCGTCTATGTAACAAGTAAGTTCATATATATCTTAACAAATAAGTATACTTCGTTTCATGCACACGTAGTTCCTATAAAGGCATCTATATGAAGGTTCCTAGGTTATAGTCTAGGTCAATCCACCCAATTCTCTATAAACAATGGCTCTGATACCAATTTGTCACACCCCGTCTAAAGTGGAAATAACGGAATGCAACCATGATAGGATCACAACACATCAATATATAGAACCCTAAATGAAATTAAAGATCAATGTGTTATGATGTCATTAACACGATTAATGGTTCATGCCAAAACACTACACATCAAGAATGATGATATGTCTTAAATCTATAAATGTCATCGACATATTTAAGGCTAAACACTCCTTTCATGAATAGTATCTCGTGCAAAGTCAGTCTGTGCAAGCTAGCAGTCCACTAAGTTCCTCTAGTCTCATCTCTTGTTGTGCTAGTATAACCTGAAAAGATATGCTCAAAAACGTCAACACATTTGTTGGTGAGTTTCATAGGTTTAAAATGACACAAAACAAAACATTTGCTGTGATAAATAAGCTTGTTAAGATAATGCAATGAAAATGCACACATAAGTGAATTAATGTAACTGATATGTCTCAAAGTACTGTCATCACTCTACGAAGAAATCCTGTGAATGCAGTAGCTACTCAATATGGCTTTAATATATACATAACGTATAACATTAGGTACTTACTCTCGAAAGAGTAAGGCCTTATGAAATAATGGCTTCAATGTATACAAAGCATATACATTAGGTACTTACTCCTGAAAGAGTAAGGCCAAATGAATCCAATAACCAAATGCACATAACTTCACATAATGTCACATATTTCAAGCATATGTCCATGAAAACTATTGATAAAAACACGAGCATACTTTTCCCTCAATTTGAAAACAAGTAAATGAAAACGATGTCACGAAAACTCACATTGAATAGTAAAGCAAGCAACGTTCCCAAATAAGTCCAAATCAGTCTGTACGCTAATCTACAAATCAAATATGTGTTGGTTACAATCTAGACAAAGCTAGGCCTTTCCATTGTATCCCATAATGATATTCCATTTCCAAACTTTTAAGTCTCTCTTAATTCCTAATTTGTATATTGATTATAGTATAAGTCCTTATGTATAAAATGATTGCATATTACATTCACAATTGAAATACATTTTCTGTCCAAATTTTTTACATCACTTTACTAATTTTAAAACATAAATAAAAGAATTCATTAGACTCCCAAAATATTTCTCCAGACCCTTTTGATATGTCTAGAACTTAAAAATATTTTTTTCCCAGAATTTATCTCAATGTCTAACCATTTTAAAAAATTCACCGAAGTGGACTGCTCACAGAAATCGCCTTTTCTGACAACCAAAATCTTTTATAAAAGTTAAAATACCTAATGACCTTTAAGAATTACAATATTTTTACAAAAATAACTTAACTCCTTGAAGTTATTCCAGAAAAATTTTCAAAGCTAAATTCGATTTACAATATACGTTTTCAAAATCCTCAACACAACCAAAAATGTAAACCGATAACGCAGAACTATTCACTTATCTTATAAAAATAATTTAACAACCCAAAACTCATTATTTCAACTTGAAACCAATGCCATCTTAAAGTAGACTCTTTGTACATAGTTTTATACTAAAGTTTCATCCAAAAACATCATATTATGACTAAGTTATAAGTCCCCGAACCTGACACAATAATCTGTCCACATTAGGGTTCTATATCCAAGTTTCAAATCTTCGCATATAAACAATTCTAAATAGAGTACTTAATCACAAAACTTAATCCTAACCAATATAACACTTATTTTATAGATTCTTACATGGTCACATCAATAGGATACCAATGGATCGAATCGAAAGAACCAATGTAAATACAATAGATCGAATATACGTACGAAAGATCGAGTTAAAAGGAATATTATACCAACTACGAACTCGAGATCGAGATCCTCTCCTAAAATCTGTAATATGAAGAGTATAAGTCCTTTGAACTTGTTTTTGAGGACTATTACAGAAGTTAAAATGATTAGAATACCGAAAAACTTACCAAAGTTTCTGAAAATTCATCACCCACAGCAGCAGTTTACGAAATAATTTTTCTAAAATAAACTTATGCGTTTCAGAGGCCGAAACCTCACTAGTTAATGTAAACATAGATATCTACAACTTTCTAGTTTTGACCGAATCCTGAAAAAGAACGTAAATAGATCAATTCAGCCTCTGTTCATGACTGAAATTTTGAGACAGAATCTGAGATCAACGGGTTTACAATCATTCGGTTTTTCCTCTTGGTTTTTGGTCGAAGCAGAACCAAAATAGGCCAGGGATGATTTTTTGTGATTAAAAATTTTTAAGGTTAGGTTTAGGGTTATATTTATAGGTTTAGGGTTCATGGGGTGTTGGGTTGAGTTGGGTTTGGGCTTTTGGGGGTTGGGGTGGCTAAATGGGCTCTCCAATAGGAGGTTTGGATCGGTTTTGTTTTTGGGCCAAACAAAAGAAAACACACAAAAATGTTTTCGGGTCACATGGTCTAAAAATAATTGATCTCAAACAAATTATTTTCGAATTTGCATACGAGTTCGATTTGAGTCGTTTGACGTTTATACGAAGGTGTATATGTCTCGAAATATGAATGTGAAACACCTGATTTATTCTTTTACAATTTCATGAAATTTAGACCATATCTTGGTCTATGGTATTCTAATGAGGATAACTTCGCTTTCACTGCCTACTCTCATTCAGATTACGTTTGGTGTAACGTGGATAAAAAGTCTATGACTGAAAGATGCCAGTTTTTGGGAAATCGGTTAGTCTCATGGCAGTGCAAGAAGCAGAAAACGGTTTCAATATGCGTGACTATGGGGGGTTTGTTGGTACATCATAGTGTATCAGTCACTTGGTCATTGAGTCTGTAATTATTTTGAGATTGTAAATTGAAAGATTAGAATATGTCCAAGTGTTTAGGGCGACACTTTGCCAGTGTCGCTATAGCGACACTCAACTAGTATCGCTAGTAACTGGCTAGTGTCACCATTAAGGGAAACGAAGTGTATAAATAGATGTGTTAGGGTTCGTTTTGAGGGTTGACGAAACCCTAGCTTGTGTGTGTCGACTGAAATAGTTTTTCTGTAATCAATACACGTTCATATCATCATCATATACAGAAATTTGATTATTCGATTGTTTCGTGATTTGTTTAATACGTTCAAGACTTGATTATTCGTGCTTTATACGTTTGATCGAGTTGCGATCGGATAGATCCTTGACCAGAGGACCTACAATACATATTGTAAGTCCCTAGTTCTGTGGATTGTTAACGAGGTTATCTTGATATTGAGGTGCGGAATCCCTCAATATCCTAGTTATACGGATATAACTTTGGTATCAAGATTTGTTCATGATTAGGAATAATATCTAGCCTTAATCTTGATTGTTAATAATGTTAACCTATCAAGAATCAAGAACAATATACTTAGAATTTCGTAGGGTTTGTTTGCAGAAGCTAAATTCGCAGATTGTAAAAGTGTTAGGGTTTTTCTAAACCGAAAACGTATATATTCTCGTTTCAGTTCACAGGTCTGGGCCTTGCGAACTGACTCAGTTCGCAGCCCATGAGTCCCGCGAACTGACTCATCTCGCTAACCACCTTGCGAACTGAACTCAGTTTGCATCGCAATCTTCATTTCGCAATATATTAACCACAAAACTAATATCATTTATCATATTAGCTTAATCCTATATTTATCTAACACTTTAATTACAATAATATGTTTGACAAATATTAATATCAAACTAATATATATATTAAAGTAAAGTCAATGTACAAAACTTAATTACAAACTGATCACTATTACAAGCTAGAACTGTTGTCACATAAACATGTCCCAACAGACTCCCCCTTGACAATAGCTCTAGTTGTCTTTGATAATCACTTGAATATCTTGCTTCCAACATAGATTTTCATCTTCATGCAAGTCTTAACCATCATTTGATAATCACGTGCAAGATCACCCCATGCTTCTGTCGTCAAGATTCTATTCTCGAATAACTTTGTTAAATCTTTCTTTGACATATTCATCAGGTGTCGATGATCATAAACTCTCAGAAGTTCTCTTTCACCTCCTTCAAATTCATCATCTGCTTCAACCATAACAACTTCTCCAGTCTCTGAATCTACATGCCAACTTTTCATATTTCCCGGAATATCCTGTGGCATTATCTTCAGTGGAATCTGCTGTACACATTTGACAGCTGGATATATTTTCTTTCGACGTCTTCTTCCAGTTCTCTCACTTCTTTCCTTTAACTTGATTGTCTTTCCAACTCTTGGCTTAATTTTCTCAAACTTCATCGATCTACCCTCAGTCCTGATAATCTTTGCAACATACTTTGCATAATCATCATTACTAGGATTATTTTGACACCTGCCAAATTAGGACTAGTAAGTAGTGCCTAATCAACTGTTAATACATGTAATTAGTTCTGTGTTAGGCTAATTAATGTATCGAAATATATATTGATGAATATATACACTATGCGATCTGATTAAATCGTACGCAATTCAAATAAAATGTAATTCGATTCAATTAATACGGACATTGGTGAACAATTTTATTAAATAATATGACATTATTTAATAACTCTATTTTATCCAATATATTATTTAAATAATATTTCGTAGACCATTCGTATCGTACAAACAATAACTACGCGAATAAAATATTAAACGCGTAAACAATCAAAATAAAGTTAAGTTATAGTTTATAACTCAATTCTTAGGTAATTAGTGAAATAATTCAATGAAGAATATCGAATAACTATTCGTATTTTTAAACTTATATTTAAACGTGTAAAATAATTAAATTAAAGGTTTAGACGATCGGGAAAACGAACACCGCACGGAGCGCGAACGCGGGGAATTAAAATTTGGGAGATTCCTCCCCTTTCCTTCCCCCCAAAACCGGCTCCACTCCCTCCCTTTTCTCTCTAAACACAATCACCACCTACCGCCACCTATTTTCACCAAAAAGCACCACCAAACGACCTTGGATTTCAAGACTCCTTTGGAGAAAAACATTCACCTCATCACGATCCACAATTCTACCTTTTCGGTTTCTTCTGGTGTTAAATCGTAAGTTTCCGACAATTCTTGAAAACTCTTAGATTTCATTTATTTTTCATAAAAGTTGTTTATTTAAGCTTGAAATGTCCAAATATGGGTTGGGTAAAAGTTTCAGACCAAACGGAAACCGGAAAACACGTTTTCGGCTCAAAATCCGACCAACAGACCTAAGTGTCACATAGACCAGTGTAGCGTAGCATCACTTAACGCGTCACTTAAGTGACGCACTGAGTGTTACTAAAAACCCTAATTTTGCATCACTTGCCTAAGTGCCGCATAAAACCCCTTTTTCCCGACACTTGTCTAAGTGTCGCAAATTCACTACCCGACACTCCCATCCGACACTTCAAGTGATGCCTACAACCGAATTCTGATTTGATCCGTCACTTGTCTAGTGATGCCTAACACCTTTATCCGACACTTGCGACCGACACTCTCTTAAGTGTCGCCCTTGATGCGTCACTTCTTCAACTGACGCTACTGGTATTAAAATCACAATTTTATGCGACACTTCCTCAGTGACGCATAAACCCTAAGTGTCGCTATAAGTGTCGCATGAAACAGAATCTAGAAAACACAGATTTTACTAAGTGTCAAGACCTAAAATTTTATCACTTGATTTCACCCAAATTCAATTTTAGATACGTTTTTCACTAAAGCAGCCAGGGGCTCTGCCCCTTGGACCCCGCTACCAGGGGCGCTGCCCCCGGACCCCTGTACCCGATTTCCTACCTTATTAAATATAATGAAATGAGTTCAGAGATTATCATTAACATCACAAACCATCACCAACGGGCCGTACACGTTTTCAAAATATAATCAAATCAACCAAATCGTAGAAATTTGGACATTCTAGTTGGACGAACAACTACAAAGGTAGTCTTTATAGATACCTACTCACGTTTATAACCATCGCGTGTCGTGGACACCCTCAGGTTACCAGTCTTCGGATAACACATTTCGGCTAATCAACTCAAGTTCATTAATTTAAACTCTCAGACTCAGGTGAGTCTCATAGCCCCTATTTTACTGTTTTACTTAGGGGTGTGATATCATTGCTCGTTTTATTTTATTATATGAACGCAAGTACGAAATCAAACAAATACTACATGAGTTATCTCACTAATCTTTTCAAAGCCCTCCTCAGCATAGTTTGGTAATACGTTGTAGCGTGAATATTAGTATATGATACCATATAGGATTGACCCTCCTCGTCCGGGTTAGCATGCACTAACTGGGTAAATGGATGTACTAATATTTGTTATGACGAGTGTAGATTAGGCACTCGTGGGAGACACCTCGATCAGGATACCTTAAATGTGGACCTGACACCTCGAGTTAAGCTTAGACTATGTGCTCATGGCTGTAAAACTTTTATTTTGCTTAATTGCAATTTAAATTCAATTAATTCTTGCGGTTCATACAATATGTGTTGACATACAAACCTGTGAGCTCACCAGCGTTTTCGCTGACTCATTTTAGCATGTATCACAGGTACCTAGCAGTAAGTTGGATGCCTTCAGGACATCATTAGCTCGAGTCATCATGCAAAACATTTAGAGATTTAACTGCATTATTATATTATTTGTATAAATTAATTATGTATGTAAATCTCTCAATTTCAAACCGAGCTAATGTAAACTACATTTTGATGTAAACTTTGATTTCATCAATACAGTTGTAAAATGACGCATATAGAGTCGTTCATTATATCTTTGTGCTGTGATTATTGATTAGTCACTCCCCGACCCGATTCGCTTCCGCAACCCGAATTTGGGGGTGCGACAGATTAGTATCAGAGCCTAAGGTTATAGTGAACTAGGTTGCATTTAGTGGGCCTAGACTATGACCGTTAGGCAGTATTCCTCATTAAGTATGATTAGGTTTAGTGACTACATTGTATTAGGTTAATTTAACATAGCCTGATCAACTATGTACAATTAGAAGAATATGATGTGAGATATGAAAGGAGTCATGACTGAATAGGATACACTAGTTGACTCTGACCTCGAGAGAACTGGGACTCAAACATGTCTGTGCTAGACACTCAATAGGCTATTGGGTAATATATATATATATATATATATATACACACACACATACACACACACACACACACATAGATAGGCCTCGCTCCCGCTCAATATCTTAGGCTATATTATATATGTATTATATGAATATAGGCCTCATTCTTTCTAACGCTTTGTCTTAGAATAGCAAACACACCACCTAATTCGTCACGCTCTCATCCGTATGGATCGCGAAACCCAAGGGTAGCTAGGAGCAATACCAGGTTGCCTCGAGCTGACCCATACCCCACTCACTTCACTTTGTCGGACTTAGCCACTAGGCTACACCGCCACGAGTAACGACTCAATACTATGGATATCGAACTCCAAGAAACCAACGAAAACTGGAGACTCACATCACTCGAACGTATCAATCAAGTCTCCAAAGATCACGAAAATACCGTCAGCAACATGGACACCCTTGACAACCGTCTGGGTGAAACCATCAAAACTATGGAGGTTGTCCACAACCAAGTGATTGGCAACCGAAACGAAATCTCCATCCTACAATCAAGGCTGAATCAGTGCGAGACACGTCTAAGGGAAACCGAGGACGCCCTCCGAATGGTTAGAAGACTTGCAGAATCTGTGGACCATCTCACGGCACTACCGCCACAACTCAATCTACGTCAGGATTAGCTTTGGCTGAATCAGTACTCTATTATGTTTTAGTAGGACCTATGTAATTTGACCGGATGTAACAATTCCTGGCACTTTTGTAAAACTTCTGAGTCTGTAACTTTTGAAACTCGTAACTCGAAATTGTTTGTAATCATTTAACTCTGTAATATCAATTGACAATTTCTCTATATGATTCGACCTTATTGGTCATTGGCTTGTGATGTGTATATTACCACTTTTATATATACACCTACCTCAATTATCATTCTGGTGCAAACTCTTATGTACCTCTTGTTTCTTTCTTGAAGAATCATGCCGCCGAAGAAGAAAAGTTACAGTGATGCTGAAATTGCTGCTCTTGTTTCCCGAGCTGTGGCCGAAGCCCTGGCTACTCAGGAATCACCCCGAACCTTTAGGAGAAGTGATGACACCGCTGTCAATACTCCTGTCATCAAACCTTGCTCTTACAAGGATTTTCTTAGCTGCAAACCGCTCTACTTCAAAGGCTCGGAAGGTGCTATTGGTCTAATCAGGTGGATTGAACGTATGGAATCCGTCTTCAACCTCTGCAATTGTACTGAGGATAACAAAGTCAAGTTTGCTGCCTACACCTTTCAGGAAGGTGCACTTACATGGTGGAACACCCACGCAAACTCTGTGGGCATCGAGATAGCAAACCAGCTTCATTGGGCTGAACTGAAGAAAAAGCTTAGGGAAAAATATTGTCCCGAAGAAGAACTGCACCATCTGGAGGAAGAATTCTGGCACTTGACAGTGCAGGGAACTGACATTGATGGATATACCACCAGTGGTTTGGTTGATCCGGAGGAGAAATTCATCAAGAGATACATCCGCGGTCTCCCGGAGAATATCCAGGGGAACGTCGCCTCATCTAAACCAACCACTTTCGAAAGTGCAATCCGATTAGCTCATGAACTCATGGCAATGGTCATCAGCCGTGAGACACCACTCCCATCCTCTAGAAACAAACGCAAATCCTCAGAACACCACGACCACCCAAACAAGAAACCCAACGCCATCCAAGCTTACACCTCCAACACTGAACCCAAATGCGGGTATACTGGGAACAAACCCTATTGTTCCAAGTGTAACCGCCACCACGAGGGTCAATGAAATACCCCTTGCAACAACTGCAGGAGGTACGGGCATCTGACCAAAGATTGCCGAGCCCCAAAATCCAACAACACTGCCTCCAACAACAACATTACCAGGCCATCAAGAGCCTGCTTCGAATGTGGGAACACCATGCATTTCAGGAATGAATGCCCAAAGCTGAAGAAGAACAACAACAACAGTAGCAACAACAATGCTAGAGGTAGAGCCTTCATACTCAACTCTGGGGATGCCCGCGAAGACCCTAATGTGGTCTCGGGTATGTTCCTCCTCAACAACTTAACTGCTTCTATTCTACTTGATACTGGTGCCGATAGAAGCTTTATTTCTGATGAATTTTACACATTGATTGACATCACCCCTGTTGCTCTACATGTTAAGTACACTGTAGAACTAGCGAACGGTAAACTCATAGAAACCGATAGGTTGATACCTAATTGCACTTTAAACCTAGCCAAAGAAACCTTTTCAATCGATCTCATGCTCGTTGAAATCGGAAGTTTTGACGTCATCATAGGAATGGACTGGTTGTCCAGACACCGAGCCGAAATCGTTTGTTACAATAAGATCATTCGCATCCCTCTCGCCGCCGGTAGAACTTTGATCATACAGGGGGAGACCGGTAGGACGAGACTGAACATCATCTCTTGTTTAAAAACCCGAAAATTTCTAAGAAAGGGTTATTCGGCAATCCTCGCACACATCATGGAGAAAAAGTCAGAGGAGAAGCGACTTGAGGATGTGCCCATCGTTCGAGACTTTCCAGAAGTCTTTCCCGAAGAACTGCTTGGTCGACCACCACCAAGACAGGTTGAGTTCTCAATCAACCTCGTGCCAGGTGCTGCACCTATGGCCCGAGGACCATACCGATTAGCCCCATCCGAACTCCAGGAGATGTCCACCCAGTTATAGGAACTCTTGGATAGAGGATTCATTAGACCGAGTTCTTCACCGTGGGGAGCTCCGGTCGTATTCGTGAAGAAGAAATACGATTCTTTCAGAATGTGCATCGACTACCGAGAGTTGAACAAGTAGACCGTCAATAACTGATATCCACTCCCGCGTATCGATGACCTATTTGACCAACTTCAAGGGTCGAGTATTTATTCAAAGATCGATCTTCGGTCAGGTTATCATCAACTTCGAGTTCATGACACCGATATCCCGAAAACTGCCTTCCAAACTCGCTACGGGAACTATGAATTCCAGGTAATGCCTTTTGGATTAACAAACGCACCGGCCGTATTCATGGATCTTATGAATCGGGTGTGCAAACCTTACCTTGATAAGTTCATCATTATCTTCATCGATGACATTCTCATATACTCACGAAATGAACAAGAACACGCGCAACACCTCAAAACCATCCTAGAACTACTCAGACACGAGGAGTTATATGCCAAATTCTTCAAGTGTGACATCTGGATACCATCTGTTCAATTCCTTGGAAATGTTGTTAATAGTCAAGGAATCCACGTTGATCCATAAAAAATCGAGGGTATCAGGTGCTGGCAAGCACCAACAACTCCAACCGAAGTACGCCAATTCTTAGGTCTTGCTGGGTACTATCAGCGATTCATTGAAAATTAACTCTAAGAATTTCTTTATCTTTAATAGCATATAAGATTTTAATAAACAAAAACTTTCATTGAAACTTAATATAAAAGTTATATTACAATCAATCTAAGTCTTAATTATCCAATCTACCTATACATCTTCTAACTAATTTCCTAACCACCATCATCAACTGGTGCAACATTGCTTGTATCAACATCATCACCACTCTTACCCGCTACATCAGACTCCCCCTGAATAATAGTCTGCTTGCTAGTCGTTGAAGGACCAACCAGCTCACTATCTTTTGGAGCACTGGGATCATCGTCTTTATCAGCATCTCTCTTCTTCCTTAACTCCTCTTGTCTACATGACTCTTGATATAGCAATATCTCCCCCTGAGCTGACTGTCCTTAATGCACTCTCAACACAAGTCGCTCTAAGTTTTCAAGCTTCAATCGCTGGGTAGTAAAGTCTTGTAACAATGTGAGATGAGTCTCCAGCAGTGTCTTGAAAGACTCACTTTTTTGAGTCATCTGCTTGGCAAAGAGAAGATTCTGTGCAACCAACTCTGGAATCGTGGAAGTAAGCTTCTCTAACTCCTTAACTTTCGACTCTAAGGATGTAATCCTTCCAGCATCCGTCGTAGGAGTAACAGAGATGGTCGTGGGTCCAGGTGGTGTGAGTGATGCTATATGTGAATCAGAAGTAAGTGGCTGAGAAGGCTGAGTCAAAGCTGGCGTAAGAAGGCTAGCTGCAAATTTGCTCGCTTTGGTAGTTGGGAATGATTCTGAATGTACTAACTCAACAACCTTCCTCTGCGTAACAGAAATCAATAATATTATCAGTTATAGTCACAGACTCGGCTGTCTCTATCTTTGAATTATAAGATTTCAAATATAAGAGAGTAAACACATTTCTCATACCTCAGTAGGCCGTGAGACCTGTTCTGTCTCCTGTGACCTAGTCCTAGACTCAGTTCTAGGTGTAGCCCGAGGAACTGTTACAGAAGTATCTGATTGAGTTTATAACTCATGCATAGCTTAATTAGTAAACTATTATGAAGATTAAAAACTAACCTTCACCAATAGTCAACTGTGGGGTGAAAGCCCTTATTAGCTTTCGTCGTTTGGACCTTAAAGGCTGGTCATCATCGTCCTCTGTGTCTTCATCTCGCAGAGTGAAATCCGGATCTACATCCTTAGCTTTACGCTTCTCTGTCAATGCCGGATCCGGAATCATACAAGATTGATAACGAATAGTATGATGTGGTGGACTTGGTGTATCATCTGAATCTGACTCATCAGTGACTATTTCACCATCACGTCCACCAGAAGGACCAAACCTCTGTACAGGTATAGTAGCAGATGAAGAACCCCCAGGTCTATCAACCACTGGATCCTGAATCACCTGTACCTCATGGTAATCTTCAATCGCCTGCAGTTCTAGATCATTGATATCATCCTGATGACCCAGTACTTCTTGTACTACCTGTTCTGCTATCTCAGGCACAACATCATAACCTTGATGTTCAGCCTGTAAAACATCCTCAAGAAGCTCTTGTGGCTCTAGATTCGGAACCACATCAGCAGGAAGCTCAGCAGGTGGACCAACATCAGTATTAACATCCTCCCAACCATTGTTAGGTGGCATCCTGTAGAGTGGATCAATCAAATATTCAAAGAGATTTCTCGTCTGTGGTCTCAAATGCTCATGACGAAGAGAATCAATACTGAATGCCACATTGTATCCACGAAGCCCAATAGTATCAACAAAAATCGTGGGCGCATAAGCTGGTAGATCATGAAGAAAATGTCGAATGACCAGCATACAAAAACGTGGATATAACATAAAGGTCGATTTGACCTGTCTGGTAACTTGAGCTCTGAAGTTCTCAAAAATATAAGAAGAGAAACTATATGGTTTGTTATAAACCAGGGACAGTACGCCAGACATCAGTGTCGGCAACAGCTTATCAAAACCACCCTTCTTGGGTGCAAATACGTGTAGAAGTACGTTCCATGAAAACCTCCATCGCCCAAACACAAAGGCCTTCAAATACTGACGACCTCGTGTAGGGCCTACGTACCCCATACGACCAATAGCTCCCTCAATGAAATCCAAGGGTAACTCAACCGGACCATCTTCTTGCTCCTCTGCACCCAGACGTAATATCTCGTGCAGATCAGCAACAGAGAAAACAATTGGACGTCCACCCACAGTTGTACGAATAACCGGTGGGTTAATTGAAGGATCATAAACAATATCCGTCCAAAAATCCGTTAGATGAGTCATAGAGAGTGGCGGAGAGGATGAAATAGCATGTCTAATACGAGACCGTGCTAAGAAAGTGAGAATATCTGCAACTCTCTGAGCTCCTGACCTCGTCAAATCTAAATCCACAAGAATATTGTGGGAACGAGCGAAAACCCTATTTGCCATATCTGTAAATACATACACAAATGACAATTGAAATTATAATTTATCTAACATAATTAAACAATTAAATACAAAGTACTTAATTATTAACCATATTCTATAATCATAAGTAATACGCTTTGTAACTTGTTATATATGTATCTCAAGTTCCAAACGTATCAAAACAAATTAACTTGTTAATATAGAATTCGCAAGTTAAACAAAGTAAGTTATATTAGAAAATTTGACCGCCGATAAAAATTGGGACACACCGCTCAACTACTTAATGAGTCGGAAGACTTTAGACCAAATAATCTACTTAACTTCTAAAATATGTTTATTACTTAAAAAGATTTTACAAAAATATAATTTGTTATTGTAAAAATCTCAAGTCAAAACTTCTGTAAATAATTTTAAGTCATAAAAATAACGTGTATTAAATAACTTGTAAAACTTTATCGCAAGTCGAAAACGATACACATTTTTTTAAAAAACATTTCAATTCCCAGACTGCGAAGTTCGCAACTCAGCTTGCAAGTAGCTGAGTTCGCAGCTCAGTTCGCAAACCATCTCAACTCGCAAGGCAAGTAAAAAAGTCAACGAACTTCGCTTCGCAACCTTTCAGGTAACGAGTCAACGAAAGTCAAAATAGTTCAACTCACAAGGCCAGTCAGCTCGCAAGCATACGGATCAACGAGTCAACCAATTTCATTTCGCAGCTCATCTCGCAGAGTCAAATAAAATTCAACGAAGTTTACTTCGCATCAACGAGTTGCGAAGTGAGATTGAACTCACTTCGCAGACGCTCCTGCGGAGTGAAAATCAATCCAAAATCGAATTTTGTTAAGTTTCAACACAATCCATTGGTATAAACTTGTTCGACTTTATTCAAATAAGATAAACCTAGATTTCTATGGCTTTTAATCCATTAAATCCTAATTTAATCGATCGAATATGAAGTCGAGGGTTTAGAAACATATAAACTCCGATTACTCGTTAAATACACGGTTAAAATGAGTGTATTCTACCTCAAAATGTGCATAATGACAGAATGATCAAAGTCCTCAGAGTGAAAAATACGTTCCTAGTGTGTCGAAAAAGATGAAAATCAATAAATCGATTCGCTTGGCACTAGATCTCAGCTCGCAATGTGTGTGGGAAAGTGAGTTCGGTTCGCAACTCACTGTTCCCTTTTATACCCTAGTCTCAATTCGCAACTTTGACCAGTCAAACTTTGCAATTTTGGCCAAAAATGAAAATTGTGCAATTAGTACAATTCGAACCACAAAATATTATTTGCAACTTATTTTTATAAAGATTTAAATGATTAATATCAGTTTAACTTAATTCCAAGGAGAGAAAAAATTATAAAATAAAAACTTTATTAAACATAAAGATAAAATTTGAAATATAAAGGGAAGACAAAATATATACAAAAAGTGGTATCAAGTATCCTTTTATTAATCACCATAAGAATTCACAAAGAAAATCTAAACAAGTACCGATATATGAAAAATTAAAATTTTATCTGCTAAGGGATCATATTAGTAAGAATAAGCTCTTAAATCCTAATATTTTAAAGTCTAAGATGATTTTTAGTATACTTACCTTAAGAAGTTCATATAAATACCACTTATTTCACCATTTACATACTTATATTTATAATATTATATCTTAGTTACTTTTATCCACACAGTATAATTGAAAACCGTCTATTCACATTTGTGAATCATTTTTTAGATAGTTCTAGACAATTACCGGTATTATGATCCACATAAACAATTTATACTCAAATTTCTAAGCATACTTTATTATTATTAGTATGAGTATAACCTAGTGTTTTCCATTACATGATATACTGTGAATTTAAGTAAAACACTTAACACTGAATTTATAACTAAGGTACATTAAGTACACTTATATTATTTATATTTAGACAAATATCAAACTCATAGTGATGATACTAGTGGTTCTGGGTCTGTACTGACATACAACAGATGATCCCTTAGTATATCCACTACATGTTTGAGATTATTGACCTAGCTAATAGCTTCAGGTCTGTACTCAGGTACAACAGAGAAATCATTAGCTAAGTTAATAGCCATATATTTTTCATACCATTTGTCATTTTCTTCATATTCACAGTGCATGGAAATAATATCCTTCAACAATTAAGACAATTGTCATACATCACATAATAGTCATACCAGATAATACCCATGTATATTAAGACTTCTTAAAAGCTTTTGAAATTTGTATATAAATTGCCTACCAGTATATTGTATGAAGAAGCTATCTAAATTTTAAGAAATAAAAATTATATCAAGTGGAAAAAGGTGTATAATAAAATAAATATAGATATATACTTAGTAAAATAGTCATAACCTTAAATGAACCTACTAACATATCAATCTTAAGTACTCAAACTTATTATAATTAAGCTTATTCTCCTAATGTACTATCATTTCCCTTATGTAAACAAAACTTAAACTTTTGTTTTTGTATTTTTGTTAGAAGGCGATTCCCCTTAGTTTAACAAGCAAATGAATGCCATACGCCAACCCTTTTTTTATTTTATAAATATATAAATACTACTAACTATTACAATTACCAAAATACCCCTGGAATACTAGTTACTCTGCATTCTTCATTCCATTTAGCTGAACCAAGGTCTCGAACCGTGCTCTATCAAAAGCCTTCGTATATAGGTCTGCTAAGTCATCCGCAGTCGGAACCTTAACTAACCGTATCATCTTTTTCTCTGCACAATCACGAATGAAATGATGTCGAATATCAATATGCTTCGTCTTACTGTGCTTGACAGGATTATTAGTGATAGATATCGTTGATTCATTGTCTATCATCATAGGAGTGTTCTTCAAATTTTAAACCATAGTCTTGCAGTTGTTGTTGAATCCAAAGAATTTGAGAACAACAGCTGCCAGCTGCAACATACTCAGCTTCACATGTAGAAATGGCTACTAAGGTTTGCTTCTTGCACTACCATGACACCAATCTTCCTCCTAAGAACTGACATCCACTAGTTGTTGACTTTCGATTTATATTGCATCCTCCATAATCGGAATCTGTGTAAGCAACAAGATCTAAGTTTTCATAAGAAGGACACCAAAGTCCCAGCTTAGGCTTCCCCTTGAGATAACGAAAAATCTGTTTTACAGCTTGCATGTGAGATTCTTTAGGAGTGGCTTGATATCTTGCGCATATACACACTGCAAACATTATATCAGGCCTAGATGCAGTAAGATACATTAGTGATCTAATCATGGCCCTATAAAGAGTAGGATCCACATCCTGATCACTCGATGTACCTGGACCAAGTCCACAATTGACTGGTATGGGAGTATAATAGATTCTACTTTCATCCATCTTGAATTTCTCTAATAACTCTGCTGTATATTTAGATTGATGAATAAAGAATCCATCCTTCTTTTGATCAACTTGCAATCCTAAGAAGAAATTCAACTCTCCCATTGCAGACATTTCAAAACGTTTCCTTATGACTTTCTCAAATTCTTGATACATCTTTTCATCAGACGATCCAAAGATAATGTCATCAACATATACTTGTACAAGTAGAAAGTCCTTATTCTTCCATTTGAGAAAAAGTGTACTATCAATTGATCCCCTTGTAAATCAATTCTCAAGTAGATACAATGATATTGTTTCATACCACATCCCGGGTGCTTGATGTAATCCATATAGAGCCTTATCTAAATGATATACTCTATCAGGATATGATGGATCAGTAAAACTAGGTGGTTGAGAAACATACACCTTCTCTCTAATCTTACCATACAAAAAGGCACTTTTAACATCCAATTGATAAACTTTAATTCCTTTGAATGTTGCAACAGTTAAGAATAGCCTAATTGCCTCAAGTCTAGCAACAGGTGCAAACACTTCATTATAGTCAATGCCTTCTTCTTGGTTAAAACCTTGAACCACTAGACGAGCTTTATTGTGAGTCACAATTCCCCGATCGTCTCTCTTACACTTAAATACCCATCTAGTACCAATCGGGTATTCACCAGGTGGAAGATCAACTAATTCCCACACTTCAAGTTTATTGAATTGGGATAGTTCTTTTTGCATGGCTTCAACCCAAGAGTTATCTTTTAAGGCCATTTGTACATTCTTTGGTTCTTCTTGTGAGATAAAGCAAGAGTACATACACTGATGATATTCTCCAGCTTCAACTATAGAAGTAAACAAACTAGTACTTCTAGATAACTTGTAACACCCCGCAATTTCGACATAATTATAAATATTAATTACATGCATATTTAGGCTAACTCCCTAACTAGAGTGAATTCATAACGCATTTTAGAGATAAGTCTAGCAAAACACGATTATTTAATACGTGTATTATTACATTTCTTAAATTGTTGTAAATACGTACAAAACAATTGGAACAAAAGCGACAAAAATATACGACCGTTGGTGAACCAAATTATTTAATAAAACGAGATTATTAAATAACATTAACGTCTATTAAATATTAAGTTGATAATATTTACGAAGTATTTTGTAATGCAAAACGTTTATTTCATTTATTTCGTAAACTGAAACAAAACCAAGTTAAAATATTATAACTCAGTTAAATTATTTAAATAAAATATCTCAAGTAAAAATATATTCAGTAACATATTTTAGAATTCATCATTTAAAAATATTAAAACATTTAACGATTGGGTAAGCAAACACGTGTAAAATACCACAAAAAGTGGGACAAAAATCCCCTCCCCTCTTGTTTGGTCGACCTACCCAAACCCCCTCCCACCAAACCCATTTCCTTCTTTTCATTTTCACCTCCTCACCATCCACATCTCTCTATTTTTCTCTCATCTTCAACAATAACAACCACATAAATCAACAAAAATAACAACAAATCGGACACACTATAACAACAAAACGTATCATCAACCTCATCTTCAAGATCCAAGCTCAAGATCCACCATTTTCTTCTCCATTTTCATCTCCTACCTAACTTTCGGTTTCACTCAAATTTGGTAGGATTTCACCACTTTTCCTTGTTATTTCGTGATTATTATGAGTAATATACCATGTATTAGTGTTTCTACAACAGATTATACCCAAAAATCGACCCAAACCTCGTTTTCCCCAAATTTTCGTCGAATAGTTAGTTGTGTCGCACGGGGCCAAAAACAGTAGTGCGGCACAAGCTTTTGTGTCGCAGTACTGCTTCTACGTCGCACTAAGCGACACAATGTTTTATGTCGCACAATTTACCCTACGTCGCATACTTGCGACACAACTACTTACGTCGTAGCATTTGCGACACAAATATCTATGTCGCATTAAATTGCGGATGTCGCACATAGCGAAACAAATCATTATGTCGCACCCTTGTGTCGCAGAACCTTTTAGCGACACAATCCTTATGTCACAAAACTCAGAACCTTAAAAACACATGTTTTTCACTAAGTGTCAGAACTAGATTTTACCACTTGATTTTACTCCGAATTTAGAATTCGGATGCGTTTTTCACTACAGCTCGACCCCAGCCAGGGGCTCTGCCCCTTGGACCCCGCCAGGGGTTGCCACCCCTTGGACCCCGCTACCAGGGGCGCTGCCCCCGGACCCCCGACACAATTTCATACTTTATGAAACACAATGAAACAATATGACAATAGTTTCAGAGATTATTATTACAAACCGTTACCAACAAGTCGTATACATTTTCACAACTACAAATTACGAATGTAAACATTAAAACAAACACTTGGGTCATAATCTAGTAGTGTAAACACTAGTATGGATGGTCAAACTAAGACATCCACATAATTATACTTACAAATCTCTTACTTTAGGGCTTTAGAGATTTCACTTGAGCTTTAGGCTTTGCTAGCGTTCGCAACTTTACATAGCTCAACAGGTGAGTTCACAGCCCCATTTTTAACTGTTTTACCGCTTTCAACTTGGCGTGAGAAACATAGTCAACTGCTTTATTGATTGCCATACCTGCTTTTACTTACATGATTGTATACTTGTTTTACTCGAATAATTAGAGTACTTTAAACTGTTGAACTCTTACACAAAACTGGTATTTATGAAACAACATTTTCATACTATAAACTTGTTAAACTTTGTTTGGTAAACCGGAGAACGCCCGGTACTTTTTATGTAAATGCTGGAGAACGACCAACAACGTATTTTGGTGCCAGAGAATGACTGGCCAAGTTGGAGGGGAGAATGAACCGTGCGTGTTTATACCGGAGAACGACCGATACTGTGTTTCGCTAGAGAACGACCAACAGTGTTTAGTGCCAGAGAATGACTGGCTGAGTTGGACGGGAGAACGACCCATGCGTATTTAGACCGGAGAACGACCGGTACTATTTTGGTAATGCTGGAGAACGACCAGCAACGTATTTTAAACTATATATTGGGCAACATCCCAACTGAACTATATTTAGATAACATTCCACAAAATGTGTACTTAACTATTTTGGCAACATCTGTTTACGAACGTACTTGGTTTAATGAACTGTACTTTAAACTTAAAACCTGTGAATTCACTCAACCTCATTGTTGACTTTTACTATGTTTTTCAGGGACTAGCTGCACGTAAGACTACCGCCTGCACAGATGGACACTAGGCGACCCGTGAAGCTTTAGGATGCCAACTTTTTGAAACACATGGATTTCTTTTGTATAACTAATTTTTTTATTCATATTTATGAAATCCACTTTTGTAAAACTTAACTAATTTCCTACTTATACGATTCAATGAATCGTAAACCTTGTAACTATTACTTTTGGCATCTTAATATATATGTTCTGTTGTAATCATATGCTCTGATACGTATGCATGTACAATATTGGTGTCATTACTCCCTTACTTAACTAAATGCTTCCGCTAATCAAAATCAACAAATTTGGGGGTGTGACATAACTCATTTCTCATTTTTACACCTAAATCTAGATCACCAATAATCTGACTTGTTTGATGACCCTTATTTATACGTGATGTAGAAACGGGTTCAACTACTATCTCATCTTCCAGATTAGTATTGATTTCCTCCAGAGGCGGTATCTCACTATTCTTATCAACATATTCATCAATATGCTGATCCGAATTTTGAGGAATATCCTCTGTTTCAGTTTCAACAGTAGTCTCTTCATTAACAGTGATAGGAGTATTCGATCTAGGAATATTTCTGATTTCTTCATCCACATAACTTGTGTCATCACATTCTGAACTAATTACTTCATCACTGAGAGGAATGTTAAAAGATTTGAATAGATCTGAGTAATTAAAATGCCAATCCAGTCCCTTATGAGTATCGTAGTAATAGCTAGTAACTTCAATGTTATAAGTTATCTCAAGACGTCCAGTGACGATATTAAAGACACGCTTATTTGGAGAATTAGCAACATAACCTAGGAAGTATCCTTCGTCAGCTTTTTCACCAAACTTTGGTTGAGTTTGTGTTTTCAATATCATCCACTTAACTCCAAAGGGTTCAAATCCTTTCAAGTTAGGTTTCTTATTGTTCAAAAGCTCATAACATGTTTTATTAAGCCCTTTTACCATAAGAACCCTATTTAAAATATGACATGCCGTATTCACTGCTTCAGCCCACAAAATGACTAAAAGCCTTGAATCTGCAAGCATTGTTCTAGCAGCTTCGATCAATGTTCTATTTTACCTTACAGCAACACCATTTTGTTATGGCTCATATAATGCACTGAATTGATGATTGATTCCTTTGCTCAAACAATAGACTTTGAGAGTTGAGTTTTTAAACTCGGTTCCGTTGTCACTACGAATAATCTTCACCCATGTTCTATAAGTATTCTCTACTAGATCTAAGAATTCCATAAGTATTCTTGGAGTTTCATCCTTAGATCCCAAAAAGAATACCCAAGAGAATCTAGAGTAATCATCAGTAACAACTAAACAGTACCACTTGCCACCTATGCTTCTCTTGCTTATTGGGCCAAAGAGATCCATATGTAGCAGGTCAAATGGCGAGGATATAGAATTTTCTGTTTTAGACTTGTGTGCTTTCTTGTGCTGCTTTCCTTTCTTACAAGGAACACACCTGTCTTCAAACTCAAAATGTTATTGTGGAACACCTAGAACTAAACCATTTTTGGTTATATAATTCATTTTGTGAAAGTTCAGGTGTGCCATCCTCTTATGCCATAATAATGAGTCTGTTTCCGAAGCTTTGGATAACAAACATGTCGACTCCATTGAAGTGTTAGGAACACTCATGTTTATGGCATAAATGTCCTTCTTCCTTGGTGCCCTCATTAGTATCCAATTTTCAAGAATTTTAAATCATGGCTTTAGAAGTAAAGCCTCATTTTCATTAAAATGAACTGGATGAGCTTTATCACAGACTTGGGACACACTCACTAGGTTGTGAACCAGTTCTTCAACATAGTTCACATCCTCAAGAGTCAAAGTTCCGTTAGAAACTTTTCCTTTCCCAGTTATTACACCTCCTTTTTCTCCAGTGAAATTAACACGCTGTTTTAATCCTCCTTTGAAGTCTTTTAGAAGACTTCTTTCACCTGTCATGTGTCTTGAGCATCCACTGTCCACATACTACCAGCTATCTACGTTCACATCCTGCTCCTGCACATGACAGTTACCAAAGATCAGTTATCAAGAGGGACCCAAGCCATAACAGTTTGGTGTGTCCCTCATCATCAACAATCTTAATTTCTTTAAAATAACCATAACTATTTTCATCAGGAGTCTTGGTTACTTTCAAAGATGTCCGAGGTTGTTGATGATCAGCAGTTCTATGCCTATGAAGAGATTGAGTAGACAATCTCTTAGGCACATAACCTTGGGAATTTTTCCCAAAATTCTGAATTTTATTACTCTCATGTGAAAATGAAGAAGAACCATTTTCATAGTGACTATGGTTTCTTTTGGGGGTCTTAAACCTCGACGGTGTTTTATCTCTTGGTTTAATGAAAGAATTTTCATTTTGTCCATAAGGCCGTTTAGGTTTAGGAGGGGAAACACTATGTGATCCCTCACGTTTCAAATTGTTTACAGGTTTAGTAGCTGGTTTACTTGTCAAACCCGGTCTAGGATTTACCCTGTCTACATTCACATTTGGAGTAACAACTAACTTATCTTTACTCGCAGACTAATGCAATGCTTCAGACTTCTTATTTGGACAACAAGAAGCCACATGCCCTTTTTGATGACATTTAAAGCATGACATCTGTTTGTGATGACTAGACTCTTTTGCTTTCCCTAAGTCAGTTTGCTTTTTAGACACTGAAGGAATCTGTTCTTTAATATCCTTATCATCTGATACCATATCATGGTCTTCAGATCGTAATTTATTAACAACAGGCTTCTCTATCTGTGGAGCCTCTGACTTATCAGTTAACATGTTTTCAGAATCTTTGAACACATCAGGCATATCTAAATCAACCGTTTTAGTGTAATTAGCATTAAATGGAGGAGCTACATGATGATAACCTATTCCAGTACTATCAATTACTCTTCTTTCAGAGCTAATCATTGAGTCTAAATTTAGCTTAGAAGTAGCATAACTTTCTAACTTACGATTAAGCTCTAAGACCTGTAACTTGGTAACAGCAAATTCACTATCTCTACTAGCTAAGTCTGTCTTTAAGTCTACTATAACCTGATAAAGACCATCTATTTTAAAAATCTGCTTATTAATTGTATCTTTTAATGTGGTCTTATCTGCTACATCAGACTTAATCTTAGCTTTTAGAGCTAGTTTGTCCTCATTAAGAATTCGGACATCACCTTTTAATGTGTCTATTTCAGATTTCATAGATAAATTAGATTCTAAAAATACATTAACCTGGGACTGCAAATTAGTGACTAAGTAACAAACATCAGCAAGAGTAAGAGTATCAAGACATACCCTCTTTTTATCAGTGTTGATTTCAGCATTTGAGCAACAAAGTCTTCTGGACTCAAATGCTCAGTTGAATCCATGTAGAGCACACTATCTTCAATAGACTTCTCTTGCATGTCTGGTACTTGTAATTTAGAATCTTCAGCTTTAGGCATATAAGATGTTGATTCAGCACTCTTTTCATCATCAATAATCTTAGCAATTAGTGCTTCTTCAGACAAAGCTTTCCAATCATATGACCCATCCAACTGTTGAACTACCAAAGCCTTGGAAGCTAGACTCTTACCCGAGCTTTGGTTATTCCCACCATTTTGATCAGCTTTTTGTCTTTGACATTCCCTAGCAAAATGTCCATAACCTTGGCAGTTAAAACATTTTACTTTGGATTTGTCAAACCTAACTTTATTACCAACTAGTTTTCTACCAGTTCAATTTAGAAATTTCTTGACTCTCCTTGACACCATAGCCAGTTGCCACTGGAGATCCATTTCTTCTAAATCATCATCATCAATTTGATCATAATCAGCATCAAAAGTGGCTGGATCATTAATCTTTCCCTGGATGTAATTTTCATATGAAGCAACAAATGAAGCAAGAACAGACAGTTGCTGTTCAGCAGATTTCACACTCATAGGCATCTTTTGATGCTCTTGAGTGGACTTCTCAGTTGCTTTGCTTTTTTTTTTTCACTTCTAGCAGCAATATAGCACAAATCTTCAGAGACAAGTTCGGCATTGTTTTCAGTAATATCACCAACTAACAATGCAGTAGTGGAACTTGTAGATGCATCAGAGGTACTAGCCTTACCAAAGTATAGCTTAAGATCTTGAACTTGATCATTATCATCATCCCTAGTTTTCTTAGTGAATGCATATTCTCTGAGTTTGTCTATTGCATCTTCCAGAGTCATAGATGCATAGCGATCCTCATTGTCTTTGATCATCACTCCATACATTTCCCATCTTTGCGGTAAACCTTCAAGAAACTTGTTTATTTTCTCTCAATCATTTACTGCAATTTTATGGTTATCTAGCTCACTCAGAAGATGATAATATCTAGTGATACAAGCATCAAGTTCCTCTCCTTTGAAAGCCTTAAAGACGACAAATTGTTTCTTCAACAAATCCTTTTTACCTTCCTTCATCTGAGAACTTCCATCGTACCTCTTCTCTAGAGCTAACCATAACTCTTTAGCAGTGTGAAAGGATTTAAACAGATGATTGACTTCCTTAGGTAGACACATTTTAATGCATGAATGTGCTATGTTTTCATTTTTGTAAGTTTCCTTCTGTTCTTCATTAATACGATTATATTGAAGACAGATTTGGAAGTTCCCTGTACCTGTTGAGTTGGAGCGGTGTATCAATGAGTGATACACTCCCATATCATAAGGTAATGAAAACGAAAATAGGACTCAAAACGGTCTCTCCACCCATAATAGTCATCAAGGGTGAGTAACTTATGTGGAACATTTGATTTTCCCACCTCATGGTCCATCTCTATCATTCGGCTAAGATTAGACATCTTAAATTTGGTCAAAAAGACGAAAAATCAGTCGAAATTGCGAACTCAGAAAGTTCAGTTCGCAAACCACAGCTCAGTTCGCAACTCTAAGTTCACTTCGTAGAAACTCAGTTCGCAAGTCTAACTCAGTTCACAAATGTAGTTCAGTTCGTAAACCCAATTCAATTTGCAAGCTCAGCTCACTTCGCAAATCTCAGTTCGCAAAGTTCAGTTCGGCTCGCAAACTCAATTCAATTCGCAAGCTCAGCTCACTTCGCAAATCTCAGTTCGCAAAGTTCAGTTCGGCTCATAATATAAGTTTCAGTTCGCAAATACGGCTGTTAACCCTATAAACGAAAATTCTAAGTGTTTTTACGTTTAAACCTAAAGATTTCAAATGTAAATCAACATATAAAATATCCAGAAACAACTTTTGGTCGTAAAACTTACGTAAAACAACCCTAAATTGTTAGTTATTCAATCCAAATAACCTCGAACCACAACGTATTAAGCCTGAAAGCTCTGATACCAATTGTAAGTCCGTAGTTCTGTGGATCGATAATGAGGTTATCTTGATATTGAGGTGCGGAATCCCTCAATATCCTAGTTATAGGGATATAACTTTGGTATCACGATTTGTGCATGATTAGGAATAATATCTAGCCTTAATCTTGATTGTTAATAATGTTAACCTATCAAGAATCAAGCACAATATACTTAGAATTTCGTAGGGTTTGTTTGCAGAAGCTAAATTCGCAGATTGTAAAAGTGTTAGGGTTTTTCTAAACCGAAAACGTATATATTCCCGTTTCAGTTCACAGGTCTGGGCCTTGTGAACTGACTCAGTTCGCAGCCCATGAGTCCTGCGAACTGACTCATCTCGCTAACCACCTTGCGAATTGAACTTAGTTCGCATCACAGTCTTCATTTCACTGTATATTAACCACAAAACTAATATCATTTATTATATTAGCTTAATCCTATATTTGTCTAACACTTTAATCACAATAATATGCTTAACAAATATTAATATCAAACTAATATATATATTAAAGTAAAGTCAATGTACAAAACTTAATTACAAACTGATCACTATTACAAGCTAGAACTATTGTCACACAAACGTATCCCAACACATATAATTAAACCAACATAAACAAATAATCTAACCATCATCAAGGTATTATTATCAAAGCAAATTTAATATAAATTAGCTCATAATGAATTTACACAAAGTCAGAATAGATATCAAAGAAAACATAATATTTAAATTGATACAATACTAGCTTATGCAAACCGAATCACAAACCATGTGTGGAAAGATTGATCGTAGACAAACCCTTGTGTTCCTGCACTTCTAATTCGTTCCTAAAACCCCTAGAAACTGCCTTCAATCAAATTAGGGCTAAAGAAGTAGTATACGGTGTCTTTTTTCACGTCTGGAATGAGGGTTCTATTTATAAATTGCTGAAATCGGCTCCCAACCGGCAGTTGCTTTACTTCTTTCCCAAGCTGATCCGCGTTTCCACTTACTTAGCCCATTTTCCCTCCCAACCACCGGTTGAAAGGCCCAACCGACGGTTGATTTTTTCTCCAAAAATTCCAAATTTTTTATATGGTGTAGCCCTCCGTGTTCTCTAAATTTGGGCTTTTGAATCAACTCATTTGGACTTCGTTTGAGAATCTTATGACCAATATACTAACGCATAGCAGAAAACTTAGCTTTTACCATTTTTTTCTCTTGCTTTGCTTCATTTATAGCCCATTTTCGTTCCTCTTTCGAATTCAAGCTTCATCTTTTTTTTTTTTTTACCTATTTTGCAAATATGAATGAAATGAGTATCTAAAATCACATAAATGCAACAAAAGTATATAAAAATAAGGGAATAGTAGTATGAAAATGTAATACTTATTTGATGTTATCAGCTAGCACATCACTTACATGTCCCAAGAGCAATACATTGAAATGGTACTTAGTACATTCAACATGGATTAAACTAAGGTAGTCAGTTTCCCTTCTACTACCAACTTTAAGCTAGCAGATAAATATTGCCCTTCTTCGGAGAAAGATGTTGAAGAGGTGGATAGAGTTCCATATGTCTCAGCAGTTGGAAGATTGATATATGTTATCATTTATACAAGGCCTGACATAGCTCATTCAGTAGGTGTTGTTAGTTGGTTTATGTCAAATTCAGGTACGAAGCATTGCGAAGCATTGCGAAGCAGTTAAGTGTATCTTGAGATATTACAAGGTACTTTCAAATTGGGTATCACATTTGGAAATGGGTAGCCAATCTTGTTGGTTATACAGATTATGATATGGCAGGATACAAAGATAACATGAAATTCACTTCTGGAAATTTGATGACCTTTCAGGGGGCAGTTTCATGCTAATCAAGATTGTAAAAGTGTGTTGCCTTGTTTACAACCGAGATTGAGTATTTGGCATCAACAGAAGTGTGCAAAGAACTATTGTGGTTGAAGAAGTTTAATTTCTATAAGAGCTTTGTTTCAAGTTAGAGCACTACGTGGTTTAATTTCTAATAAGAGTGCGATTCATCTTGCTAAGAACTCTATGTTTCACAAGCAAATAATATATATTGATGTGCGGTATCATTGGATTATAAATTGTCCTAAAGATGGTTTATTTGAACTTGATAAATTTTATAACTATGATAATGGTTCCGATATGTCGACCAAGGTTTTAGCGAGGGAGAAGCTCATAGTATGTTGCTCGATCGTTGGGATGGCGACCTCTTTCTTATAATAGGAAAGGGGGAGATTTGTTGGGTTTGGTTTGGGTTTTCAAATATGAAGAAGACTTAGAGCCCAACAAATTAGGCCCAATACAATATTCAATTAGTCTTGTATGTTAGGGCTCTTATAATTAAGATGTATGGTTACCTTTTAAAGAAAGAAAAAGAGTTTTTTACATTCACATATGTGAGTATAACAACTTACAAAATAGTCGATCCCTTGAGATTGAACTATTGGTCATTACCATTTTTGGACAGCATATTCCTAAATCTGGGCCAACATTTTGGACGGTCGGAATTATCTTCGAAGGTCTGAGTTTCGAGTTACCGCACGCTGAACAGAAGCCAGTTTTTGGGTAATGTTATTCCTCTTTTGTCTTTAGATTAGTGCCATACTTGTTGATGTTATAGTGCAAGAGTATATGGATTATTGTATGCACGTAGTGCATTAAGAGAAGACCGGTTGTATTGCTCTCATGTTATATCTGTGGATTTTAAGCGGCGTATGGGTCCCGTGGTTTTTACTCTCGCATTGAGAGGTTTTAAATGAAAAACATTTCATGTTCTCTGGGTGTGCTTTTTTATTATTTATTTCTGTTAAGTGGGGCTGATTTGAGTTGCATTAGTTACCCTATTTTTTTGCATCCACATTGGTTCATATGGGTGGGGAAAATATTGTCTAAGGATGATTTAATTTCACAATTGTGTTTACCGTTGTGACTTATTTCCTATGAAAAAGCCCATTCAGTACAACCGATTAAGAGCAGCACTCTTAGAGTTGTGTAGAACAATTACATGTCGTGTTCGAGTTAAGGTACTTATTTTGGGTTTGATCCGGTGTTCAAGTTGAAGTACTTATTTTGGGTTTGGATCATAATGACCCATATCTCCGAACACCCCAATTTCCTGAATGTTACATCGACAATTAGTCAACGACAGAATACTTATGAATAAACACTAGATGGAAAGGCCCATGATATCGCGTAAAAAGTCACGTTTTTACTACCGATATCTCTCTCATTCTGGAACGATTCTTGGCACTTTAACTCAAAAACATCAAAAATCAATAGTATTATGCCAAGATGGTCAAAACAAGGTAGCACGATAAAAATCAAGCGAAACGGATGAAAAACGAAGATTCCACGCACTTTTGAAGATTCCAGATATCAAAACAAGGTTTCAAGACCAAAGAGCCCATCACCAACATCTATCTGACCCAAGATGTTTGTTTTCAAATTTCGAATCCAACAGAAGAAGAATCAACTAAAACGGACGAAGAACGAAGATTCTACGCACTCCGGAAGATCCAAACGATTCGTACGACACATCTAAAGTTCAGAGACATATCTTTGGGATTTCTTTTCATCAAAATCTTTGTTTTTGAATTACGAATCCAACTCAAAAAGAATCAACGCAAACGGACGCGTAACGAAGAAAACACGCACGAATCGAGAAACGAAGCAACCGGCAGCAGGCTGGTGCAGCTGGCAGCCACCCAGCCGCCACCGGCTGGCAGCCAGCCGCCGGCTGCTGCCCGCCACCTGCACGGATTGCGCTTTTTTGTCCTTTTTCATACCCGGTGCTAGACCTTTTCCTACTTTTCGTACCTGGTTCCACTACCTTTTTCGCCTTTTGTACCTGGTGCTACTACCTTTTTCACCTTTTGCTAATGTGTGCTTCCTTTGGCTAAAATGCACCAAAACTCCTCTATAAATAGGAGGCATGGGTTCATTTGAAACACACACCTTGGAAGAAACATCTACACCTTAAAACACACACTTTGATCTAGCTTTTCTTTCTTTCTTTGTTTTAAATTAGTGTTAGGCTAGTAGCAAGGAACGTGTTTGTAATCCTTGGTGGGGAACGTATTTGTAATCATTGGTGTATGCTTGGAGCAACTCTTATTAATTCAAGTCTACTCCTTCTCGCATATTAATCTCAGTTATTTCTATCCTTATCTATCTTGATTAAATATGTATACTTTAATTATGCTAGAGATAGTTTATGCCATGATTAGCGAGTAGATTACAATTGTATTTATTGTGATGTAGTTAGCATATATAATTGTGGGATGACTTTAAATATGTCGTGAAATAATATGACGGTCCCTATTCGACTGTTCTTTGATATAGTACTGGAAACGCTTATGGCGTAGTACAAATGTATGGAAGTCAGAACGACCGAAGGTAGTTATATTATGGATCGACATTATAAAATGGAAACTTTGTGAACGGACTTATCTTATGATTTTAAACCTAAAACTTACATTCGCCTTTCGATTAACAAACGTGATTGTAACCTTGTAAAGAGGAGTCGTGAAACTTACTACTTGGTCAATAGTTATCTGTGTAAAACTATGGTTTCGATTGTAACATAATGCGAGCATCATAAAATGCAATGTGATTACGTGGAAGTGCCATGTGTATTGTACACTTAGAATCACAATGTACTTATCATGTAAACATCGTGAAGCAATTGAATCCACAATGGAAACATCGGTAAAATGATTAAATACATTGTGGACTACCATAGCATTTTCTGACATGGTCTGGGTTTAACTCTATGCAAAAAGGCGTCAGCATTTTAATTATTGCTTTAATTAGATTAGATTAGTTTAGATTAGATTAGGTAGGCTATAGGCTAGATAATCATTTACGAAAACCTAGGGATTTTCTAATTGTATTAAGAAAGGCAAGTTTTAAATCCAATTTAAATCGATACTTTTCCTTAACCTATGAAATATAAAGTAAGGTACGTAAGAAACCTCAACACTTTCCTTTGCTCACCACGCTTAAAATTCATTAACGGGAATTGATCAACTAAGTCCGAACATATTTGCTAAGTTAATTGTTTGCTAAATTTATGGTCTTTATGGTATTAAGAACGGTTAGACTTGTTGTAGACTTGCTACTCTATTCCTTCGCCCACGAGCAAATGTGCTCAATAATAAGGGCCACTGACTCCCTCATAGGAGAGTGTGGAGAGTTGAGTATTGTCTGTCTGATCAGAATCATGACATCATGGTTCCTCGTGACATATTAGTTGATACCCGACTAATAGGGAACCTATCGGTTATACCATAAACTACAAAGTCTAGTGAACATTCTGAATTTAGTAAACGTTTCCCCTACAAGTCATCGTCCCACATTATAAGCTAACGAACTCACAACAAATACTCCTTTTATTATCTGATTTACAATTATCTTTTATTCGCTTTAATTAGTTTATTAATTAACTGAACCAAAAACCCCCAACGCACTCTTTTAATCTTTACTAGAAAAGAAAGATTGATTGGACTCCCTCTGTTTCAATTCAGTTTCTCTTTAAGAACGACTCTAGGTCATACTTACCATCTACTAGCCTTTTGGTTCAGTATCAGTAAGTCACACTTAGACCCCAGCAAATACAAATTTAAAACACCCACGATCGCGGTCCGAGCGCCGTCTTCAAACGGACGTTCGGGTGCGCATCAACGCACATGATGGGACATCAGAGAAACAAATGCTCACTCTTTCGAGCCAAAGTGTCAGACAGAGTATTTGTAGCTTGTTGCCTTACAGTAGTGCAATACTGTAAAGCCAAATACTAAGTTGGTACAGAGATGATAACACCAAGCCACAAATCTAATAATTGATACGGAGTAATGCAAACTTCAAATCAAAACTTGGAGCCACCAATTTAAAAGATGCTGAGTTTGGATATGGGCACTCATATACCCAATTTGCCCCTCAGTACTGCACACAATGAACCATAACCCTTCTTCACTCTATCATCATATCTGAAAGGAAGATATTGACAAAAATAATTCAATCAAATAAAAAAACTAGATTGTTTATGTTAAATATAGATGATATACGATAGTTTTCATATATATATATATATATATATATATATATATATATATACCTGTTTATTATATTGTACATAGTATAGGGACTGAGATGTAAACATACACAAAGTGCAGTTTTATTATATATATGAGAAATATACACACTGTAACCCTATTGGGGTTTACACCAAAACATGGTATCAGAGCAGTGTATTTGTCCACTCTCTCATGCTATTGTCGTCTGTTGTGAAAACGTAAGTGCAGTGTATTTGTCATCTAACCCAATACATCATTAATGCACCAAACATGTTTAAATAGATTTACACTTTGTTAGAGAATGTGTTGCCATTGGTCAGGTCCGTGTGCTCCACGTCCCCTTAACCCCCCAGTTTGCAGACATATTTACTAAATGCTTACCCTCACAGTTGTTCTTTGATTTGTCCAGTCTGAGCATTCAGGCACCTCCTACTCGGATTACGGGGGGAATGTTAAATATAGAATATATACGATAGATTTCATATATATGATGTTTATTATGACTACGTGGGGAATGTTAAATATAGATGATATACGATAGATTTCATATATATATGTATGTTTATTATATTGTACATAGTATAGGGACTGAGATGTAAACATACACAAAGTGCAGTTTTATTATATATATGAGAAATATACACACTGTAACCCTATTGGGGTTTACACCAAAACATGGTATCAGAGCAGTGTATTTGTCCACTCTCTCATGCTATTGTCGTCTGTTGTGATAACGTAAGTGCAGTGTATTTGTCATCTAACCCAATACATCATTAACGCACCAAACATGTTTAAATAGATTTACACTTTGTTAGAGAATGTGTTGCCATTGGTCAGGTCCGTGTGCTCCACGTCCCCTTAACCCCCCAGTTTGCAGACATATTTACTAAAGGCTTACCCTCACAGTTGTTCTTTGATTTGTCCAGTCTGAGCATTCAGGCACCTCCTACTCGGATTACGGGGGGAATGTTAAATATAGAATATATACGATAGATTTCATATATATGATGTTTATTATGACTACGGGGGGAATGTTAAATATAGATGATATACGATAGATTTCATATATATATGTATGTTTATTATATTGTACATAGTATAGGGACTGAGATGTAAACATACACAAAGTGCAGTTTTATATTATATATATGATAAATATACACACTGTAACCCTATTGGGGTTTACACCAAAACAGTTTATATTGTACGGAGTTATAATAGTGATCACGTAATAGGAGCCAAGTTCGGGCAATTTGTACACATTGGATTAATGTGAAAAACTCAATATCTTCAACAGACTGTTCAGGTTGACTATTGTGATTATCATATCTTTAAATACACTATCAACGAATGGTTTGACTGGAATTCGGTTTTGTGAGCTGTATATCCTCTCCTAGACCCATTATTAATTGAATCGGTGAGGTAAAGTGTGTCATTGGCTATTAGACGACCCTTTGATTGTAGGTGTGCACCACTTAGATGGATTGACCGAATCAAAGTCCAATATTTGTGGAGTTGATTTGTGTACCACTTTGATTGATGATGCAACTATGAAACTTGTAAGCGAGTTACCATAAAAATGTTGCCCATGATTTCAATTGAACACAAAATATATAAATAATCACTCTTTATTAATCAATAATAATGTTTACAATCACTGTAATGTATTCATAGTTACAATCGCTGTAACCTTTTGTGTTGTGTTTTTCTGTTAATACAATACATATCTATACATGATGAACCGGTGCCATTACAACCATTGCAAAGGTTCAGTTGGTAGTTATTGGCGGTTGTATCCCTTGCCAAAAGTCACTCCCTTTCCTTGCACCTGTTCATTTGTTAAGTGCTCGATTCCTTTCTCTTGTGTCTAATGGCCTGTGACCCTTTTTATAATCAAACGGAGCTTTGCCCCGTTTCTAACTCTTTATATTTGTGATGATCGAGATTAATCCAACATTCACCCCCCTTAATCTCGATCATCTTGTCGTAGATCTTTGACTCGAATCAATTGTCTTGAATAAATCTTTGATGACTTCACACTATCTACATTCTTCAATTTAACTTGTTCCTAACGAACTTTGCTTCTCACCAACTTTGCTTCGTACAAACTTTGCTTCACACAAACTTGCTTCTCACAAACTTTGCTTCACACAAACTTGTTTTTGTAGTTTCTACTTTGCATCACGCAGTCTTCCTTTCATAATCTATCACAGATTATTTTTTACAGTTTTTGTTTCATACAACTTGGCATCACACACATTTTCTTCAAATTGATCATATCACATGACCTTTTTTCTTTCTTGTTTCCATTTAATCTATGACACCCGTCAAATTAGGACTAGTAATTAGTACCTAATCAAGTGCAATATATGTAATTAGTTATGTGTTAGGATAATTAATGTATCGAAATATATATATATATATATATTGTTGAATATATATACAATCATGCGATTTGATTAAATCGTACGCAATTCAAATCGAATGAAATTCGATTCAATTCATACGGACGTTGGTGCACAATTTTTATTAAATAATATAATATTATTTAATACAACCATTATACCCAAAATATTATGTTAATAAATTTTCATATTTATTTCGTATCGTACAAACAAAGCCAACGCGATTAAAATATTAAACGTGCAAACAAATGAAATAAAGTTAAGTTACATTTCATAACTCAATTATAAAGTATTTTAATGAAATACTTCAACAAAAAATACCGAATAATTATTTATATTCCGAAACGTATTTTTAAAATGTATAAAATAATTATTTAATTATTTAACGTTTAAACGAATCGGGAGAACGAACATCGCACGGAGCACAAACACGGGATTAAAAATAAAGACCCACACCTCGGTGGGCCCCCACTGAAAATCAGCCAAAAAGGTGAGGGTCATCACCCCCTCACCTCATTCCCTCCCAAACACACCCACCTCCTCTCTCCCCTTCTCTATTTCTTCTTCTCTTTTTCTCTCAACCCACCATCACCACCACCACCCTTAAACAACCAAAAAGCACCACGAAACAGCCCCGAATCCTCACGCTCGTTTGGAGAAAAGTGACCGCGGCATCACGATCTACGTTTCTATCCTTTCGGTTTCTTCCGGCGTTAAGTGGTAAGATTCCCGACAAATCTCGAAACTCATAGATTTTGAATATTTTGACTTGAAAGTTGTTTATTTAGCTTTGAAATGTCCATCTAAGGGTTGGGTAAAAGAATCGGACCAAACGGAAACCGGAAAATACATTTTTGGCTCAAAATCCGTCGAACAGATGTAAGTGTCGCACATGCCAGACCAGTATAGCTTCACTTCGTGCGTCACTTAAGTGCCGCATAAAGTGACACATAAAACCCTAAATTTGCATCACTTGCCCAAGTGCCGAATAAAACCCCTATTTCCCGACACTTACATCCGTCACTTGTCCAGTGACGCTTAACACCTTTATCCGACACTCACAACCGGCACTTACTTAAGTGTCGCATCTCATGCGTCACTTCCTCAAGTGACGCTAGTTCCTTAGAATTTCTCATTTTATGCGACACTTCCTGAGTGTCACATAAACCCTAAGTGTCGCTATAAGTGACGCTAAAAACAGACCGTTTGCAACTCTTTTTCACACTAACTGTCGAACTTCTATAACCTCAAACCTTTATACGATACGACTTCTATAATACATTGGAACATGTTTTTAAGCATAACACTTCGAAATCATAATAATAATAACGAGATTATTATTACAATCAATCACCAACGGGCCGTACACGTTTTCAAAACACAATCCAATCAACCAAGTCGTAGTAACTTGGACAATTTAAACAACCAAATCGTAGAAATTTGGATAATCAAATCGACCAAGTCGTAGTAACTTGGAAAAGTTAAACAACCAAATCGTAGTAATTTGGACAATTCAATCAACCAAATCGTAGTAAATTGGACATTCTAGTTGGATGAACAACTACAAAGGTAGTCTTTCGAGATACCTACTCATGTTTATAACGATCGCGTGTCTTGGACACTCTCAGGTTATAAGTCTTCGGACATCAATTCACCACTAATCAAACAAGTTTATTAAGTTAAACTTCTCAAGGCTCATGTGAGTCTCATAGCCCCTATTTTACGGTTTTCATCAGGGGTGTGATTATATTGCTCGTTTTATTTTACAATATGAACGAAAGTACAATACAAATCAAATACTACATGAGTTATTCTCACTAATCATTTCAAAGCCCTCCACAACATAGTTTGGTAATACATCTGTAGCGTGAATGTTAGTATATGATATCATATAGGATTGACAATCCTCGTCCATGTTAGCACGCACTAACTGGTCAAACGGACGTATTAGCATTTGGGAAGAAGAGTGTAGATTAGGCACTCGTAGGAGGCAACTCAGTTAAGTTTCCTTAATTGGACCTAACGCTCAAGTTAAGCTCAGACTATGTGCTCATGGATGTATAACTTTTATTTTGCTTAATTGCATTTTAAATTCAATTAAATCTTGCGGTTCATACAAATATGTGTTGACATACAAACCTGTGAGCTCACCAGCGTTTCGCTGACCCATTTTAGCATGTATCACAGTTACTCAGCAGTAGGTTGGCTGCCCAATCAGGATTCATTAGCTCGAGTCTTCATTCAATCAATCAGAGATTTAGTTGCATTATTATATTTTTGTATAAGTAATTATGTAATGTAAATCTCTCAATTTCAAGGAACTGAGCTAACGTAAACAATATTTTGATGTAAACTTTGGTTTTATCAATACAATGTAAAACGACGCATTTAGTGGTCGTTCATTATATCTTTGTGGTTGTGATTATTGATTAGTCGCGTTCTGACCCGATTTGCTTCCGTAACCCAAATTTGGCGGTGCGACATATTGGTATCAGAGCCTAAGGTTATAGTGAACTAGGTTGCATTTAGTAGGCCTAGACTATGACCGTTAGGCAATATTCCCTATTAAGTATGATTAGGTTCAATGACTACATTGTATTGGTTTAATTTAACATAATCTGATCAACTATGTACAATTAAAAGAATATGATGTGAGATCTGAAAGGAATCATGACTGAACATGATACAATAGTTGACTCTGACCACGAGAGAAACTGGGACTCAAACATGTCGGTGATTAGACACTTTAGGCTATTACGTGATATATATATATATATATATATATATATATATATATATATATATATACATACATAGATAGGCCTCACTCTCGCTCAATATCTTAGGCTATATTATATATGTATTATATGAATATAGGCCTCATTCTTTCTAACGCTTTATCTCAGAATGGCAAACACACCATCCAACTCGTCACGCTCTCATCCATATGGATCATGAAACCCAAGGGTGGCTAGGAGGAACACCAGGTTATCTCGAGCAGACCCATACCCCACTCACTTCACTTTGTAGGACTTAGCCACTAGGCTGCAATGACACGAGCAACGAATTGATACAATGGATATCGAACTCCAAGAAACCAACGAAATATGGAGACTCACATCACTCGAACGTGTCAATCAAGTCTCCGAAGATCACGAAAATACCGTCAACCACATGGACACCCTTGACAATCATCTGGGTGAAACCATCGAAACTATGGAGGTTGTCCACAACCAAGTGATTGGCAACCGAAATGAAATTTCCATCCTACAATCAAGGCTGAACCAGTGCGAGACACGTATAAGGGAAACCGAGGACGCCCTCTGAATGGTTAGCAGACTTGCAGAATCTGTGGACCATCTCACCGTACTGCTGCCACAACTCAATATACGTCAGGATTAGCTTAGGCTAAATCTTTACTTTATCATGCTTTCTTAGGACATATGTAATTCGACCGGATGTAACAATTCCCGTCACCTTTTGTTAAAAATCTAAACTCGTAACTTTTGGGACACGTAACTCGAAACTTTCTGTAATCGTTTAACATTGTAATATCAGTCGACAATTTCTCTCAACTATCTTACATTGTTAATTTTCACTTTGTGATGTTGTATATTACTGTTTTAATATATGTACATCTATCGAATTATCATTCTAGTACAACTTCTCATGTACCTCTTGTTTCTCTCTTGAAGAATCATGCCGCCAAAGAAGAAAAATTACAGTGATGCAGAACTTGCTGCTATCGTATCTCGAGCAGTAGCCGATGCTTTGGCTGCTCGGGATTCACCTCAAAACTCTCGAAGCAATGACGAAACCCTAGTTAATACTCTAGTTATCAAACCTTGCTCATACAAGGATTTTCTTAGCTGCAAACCACTCTACTTCAAAGGCACGGAAGGTGCTATTGGTCTAATCAGGTGGATTGAACGTATGGAATCCATCTTCAACCTCTGTAACTGTACGAAGGATAACAAAGTCAAGTTTTCTTCCTACACCTTTCAGGAAGGTGCACTTACGTGGTGGAACACCCACGCAAACTCTGTGGGCATTGAGATAGCAAACCGACTTCCTTGGGCTGAACTGAAGAAAAATCTTAGGGGAAAATATTGTCCAGAAGAAGAACTGCACTGTGTAGAGGAAGAATTCTGGCACTTGATAGTGCAGGGAACTGACATTGCTGGATATACCACCAAATTCCAGCAATTTGCTTTGTTATGCCCGGGTTTGGTTGATCCGGAGGAAAAATACATCAAAAGATACATCCACGGCCTTCCGGAGAATATCCAGGGGAACGTCGCGTCATCTAAACCAACCACTGTTGACAGTGCAATCCAATTAGCTCATGAACTCATGGCCATGGTTGTCAGCCGTGAGACGTCCAAAACATCCTCCTTCTCCAACAACAACAAACACAAATCGTCTGAACACCACAACAACCGAAACAAGAAACCCAATGCCATCCAAGTTTACAACGCAAATTCTGAACCCAAGCGTGGATACACTAGGGACAGGCCATACTGCTCCAAGTGTAACTACCATCACGATGGTTCATGCAGTACTCTCTGCAACAATTGCAGGAGGTACGGGCACTTGACCAAGGATTGCCGAGCCCCCAAATCCAACAACAACACCTCTCACAACAATTCCAACCAACCCAAATCCTGTTTTGGATGTGGAGAAACGGGACACTTCAGAAATGAATGTCCTAAAAACAAGAACAAGAGCAACAACAACAACAATGCAAGGGGAAGAGCGTTCGTACTCAACTCCGGGGATGCCCGTCAGGACCCGAGTGTGGTCACGGGTATGTTCCTTCTCAACAACTTATCTGCTTCTATTCTGTTTGATACTGGTGCCGATAGAAGCTTTATTTCCGATGAGTTTTTCCCTATACTTGATATCGCACCTATTGCTCTAGATACTAAGTACACTGTAGAACTTGAAAATGGTAAACTCATAGAAACTGATAGTGTGATACTTAATTGCACTTTAAACCTAGCCAACGAGATCTTCTCAATCGATCTCATGCCTGTTGAAATTGGAAGTTTCGATGTCATCATTGGTATGGATTGGTTGTCCAAGCATCGTGCCGAAATCGTTCATATTCCTCTCGCCGTTTGTAGAACCTTGGTCATACGGGGGGAGACCGGTGGGACGAGACTCAACATCATATCCTGCTTGAAAACCCAGAAATTTCTGAGAAAGGGTTATCCAACAATCCTCGCACACATCATGGAGAAAAAGTCAGAGGAGAAGCGACTTGAGTATGTGTCCATCGTTCGAGACTTTCCAGAAGTCTTTCCCGAAGAACTACCTAGTCTACCACCATCAAGACAGGTTGAGTTCTCAATCGACCTCGTGCCAGGTGCCGCACCTGTAGCCCGAGCGCCATACCGCTTAGCCCCATCCGAACTTCAGGAGTTGTCCAACCAATTACAGGAACTCCTGGAAAGAGAATTCATTAGGCCGAGTTCTTCACCTTGGGGAGCTCCGGTCCTGTTTTTCAAAAAGAAAGATGGTTCTTTCCGAATGTGTATCGACTATCGAGAGTTGAACAAGCTAACTATCAAGAACCGGTATCCACTTCCTCGTATTGATGACCTGTTTAACCAACTACAAGGGTTGAGTTTTTATTCAAAGATCGATCTCCGGTATGGTTATCACCAACTACGTGTTTGTGACACCGACATCCCAAAAAAAAATCTGCTTTCAAAACCCGTTATGGGTATTACGAATTTCAAGTGATGCCATTCGGTCTAATCAATGCACCAGCTGTATTCATGATTCTTGTTTCTTTTCCAGCGACGGTGGTTCTTCTTCCTTCTCTGACAGCGGCGGTTTCTCCTTTGCACAACCGGTAAGTTTATTTCTCCTTTCTCTTTCTCTGATTCGATTTTCACACAATCGAATCACCTCTATTTCTATTAATCGATTCACTCAAATTTGTTATGATTGATTCACTCAATCTTTAATTCACAAGTCTTCTGATTGTTTGTTTATCACAAACAAAACAATCCTCTCGGTTTCTTTGTTCCTCGCTCTGATACCACTGTTGCCCAGGAATTCAATTGAACACAAAATATATAAAGAATCACTCTTTATAAATCAATAATAATGTTTACAATCACTATAATGTACTTCATTTTTACAATCGCTATAACCTTTTGTGTTGTGTTTTTCTGTTGATACAATACATATATATACATGATGAACTGGTGCCATTCCAACCATTGCAAAGGTTCGGTTGGTAGTTATTAGCGGTTGTATCCCTTACCAAAAGTCACACCCTTTCCTTGCACCTGTTCATTTGTTAACTGCTCGATACCTTTCTCTTGTGTCTAATGGCCTGCGGCCCTTTTCATAATCAAATCGGGCTTTGACACGTTTCTAACTCTTTATCTTTGTGATGATCGGGATTAATCCAACAGCAAAACGACCACTCTCAAGTCACCATTATATTTCTCTGGGCCATTGTTCGATAAATTCGATCTCCATATATACTAGGTAGTACATTATTACACCATAAATTAAAAATAACCATTTACACCATAAGTTAAAAATAACCATTAACCAACAAATTTATACTACTCCCCCAACTCGGTCCCATATATTATAAACAACATGTTCTAACCCTTGCGTTGCGGCGGGGCAAAATTTTTGTACACTTTTAGGTGAATATATTATACACGCATGTTGAATTTAAAAAATTAACATATCAAAATATTGTGATAATTACATTTAAATATATCCAACCATCAATACCTTTGTAAGTATTATTCATTCTACTTAATAAGTCATCGCGTGACATTAGAAGTATTGTTTTTTTTTTTTTGTCTTAGTAACTCATTTTTACTAAGTTAATAGCATAACTTGGGATTAAACAGTTTGTCGTTTAATCAAAAAAAATAATAATTAGTGATTCAATAGTGTAACTTGGGATCAAACCAGTTTACCATTTTATTCAAAGCAATTGTAAATAATGATAAAATTAAATTAACACTTACGTTAAATAAAACGTAGACTTCCCAACAATGAATTCCTGTTGTCTGAACCTTCTCATAATTATATTTTATATCTTTTTTCTATTAAAATATTATAAATAGTTTTTAAACAAAATTGACACTTGAAATAAAACGCATTGAATTGTCCTTTTTTAAAAATTGAATTAATCGATTAACTAAAAACAAAACATTGAGCGTTGAAAAATTTATGTAAGTTTATGTAAGGCAAAGTGTAAACGATCTACGAAATATAAACTTCAATTTTATTTTTGAACGAAAAATAACTAAAGTATTACTTTATGATTATGTATGTAAATTATATTTATTACTAAATTATAATATGGGTTTATTGTATCGTTAAGTACGAAACTTTACACTTTTTAGTATTGTATAAGATATACTTTCATTTGTTCTATTATATGTATTAAACTTGTAAATATCGTCTATTGTATGTAAATTTTCTTTTTGGGTAAGGTTAAAAATAGGAAAATTTCCTATTTTGTCTTTACCCAAAAAGAAAGTTTATATACAATAGACGATATTTACAAATTCAATATCCACAATAGAAGTTTTCAAAGTTCGATTCATATAATAGTATAAAGTTTAAAGTTTAATATATTACGAAACAATAAACCCTTATAATATTTAGTCATCTAGAATTTAGTGTAATTTTAAAATTATCTAACTTTATAGAAAAAGAAAAAGAAAATAAAAAAAATATTGTCACTATTCATACGAAACAATAAACCCTTATAATATTTAGTCATCAAGAATTTAGTGTATTAAAATTATCTAACTTTATAGAAATTAAAAAGAAAATAAAAAAAAAATATTGTCATTATTCATATAATAGTAATGTACATTAACATTCTTGGTAAATGTATGTGTTGAGGCATGATCCCTTATAACTGATTTTATGATAACAACAACTTGAAAATAACGCTAAGTATGAATCATGAACAACCAGCATAGAGTTTCATCTCAATAGTTCAAACAACGCATAAGTCAGTCTGTGTGTTGGGTTCAAAAGAATATCTGTGTAATGGCTATGCTCAACCAACACAGAGAATTATGTTTGACCAACTTTCATATAATGAAGGTTATTTCCTGAGCTGGCCACTAATGTTTTGCGTTCAACAAGTCGAAGACAAGTTGAAGAGAGATTCTGAAGACCCAGCGGTGGGAATGAAGAATGCTTACAGCCAGCTCAGAGAATGAAGAATGTCAAGATTGCACATATTCAATCTTAACATTTATGCAAACCCTTGGGGGCAACATATGTGTGTCCAGACAAATCCTGAGATAGTGTACGAAGAATTAAAGCTATCAATTGTGGATGTTTGTGGCATGGTGTACCCCTTGCTATTCTTAACCAATATGACGGCGCGTATAGTGCACGCTCGACAAGCTCTACACTGTGCAAATTGTGTCTGTCGTACAATTCTGTTTGTTATTGGGCACGTCCGACATTTTCCCATGGAGCAGAAGACGCATCAAGTGTTCTAATTGGTTGAAGAACTACTCAATGTGTTCAAGCTCGCCTATAAATAGAAGACTTAGCAGAATTGGCTAAGTGTGAATTTCGATCAATCAGTTTGATATAGGCAGAGTAATAGAACAGTGTTTAGCCAGCTCTTAGGGTGTTCTAGAGTTGTAGCAGTGAAAGTGTAATATGTTCAACAAGTTAACTATTCCTCTTTAAGTTAACATTGTAATTCTTTGATTCTATTGAAATAAAAGAATTAAGTTGAAAATTAAATCTTTGTGTTACTGTTTCATTTACTTGTGTTTGAGTTTGATCAAAAGAAGTTGTATTCACCCCCCCTCTACAACACATTCATATATTTCGGGACCTACATCTGGTATCAGAGCAGATTAAGATTTTTCTAATCTTTGATCTGTTATGATGGCTGCATATAGTTCAAGCTCTGCTTATCTGGAAAATGGCTCAGCATCTAGACCTCCTAAGTTTGATCTTAAAGAGTTTCAAACATGGAAGTCCAGGATGATGCTTCACTTTGAGTCAATTGATCCATTGATTCCAGGCATTGTTCAAAATGGACCTTTTGTTCCTACTACTTCACTCACTGTTCATGCCTTTGGTAGTACTCCTGCATCTACCAGAGAAGTTCCAAAAACTCCAAGTCAGTATACTGATGAAGAGAAAAGAAAAATTGGACTTGATGCAAAAGCAAGAACTCAAATTCCTATTTCACTCCCAAATTCTGTGTATAACTCTATATGCAGATTATCTTCTACCAAGAAGATAGGGGATGCTTTTGATGTTGCTTATGAAGGAAAAGAAGAAGTAAAACAGAACAATATCATAGCTCTTAAAAGAGAATATGAAATGTTCTTTAGTTATAAAGGTGAATCTCTGCTAGACACATACACCAGATTCACTGGTTTGTTGAATGATCTTGAAGCCATGGATGTTACTTATGATGACTTCTCTGTTATCAATAAGTTCATTGATTCATTACAACCTTCATGGGAACAAGTTACTACATCTCTAAGAATTACTCATACTCTCAAGAATTTTGACTTGGCCTCACTTTATGGTGCTCTAATGAACCATGAAAAGTCAAAATCAATGATAGAGAAGAATCTGAAAGAAAATCGGAAGTTGTTAGAAAAGTCAAATTCTGCACTTGTTGTTGCTGAAGCTAAGAAGAAGCAGTCCAGAGCCATGCTTGTAAAAAAGGTCAGAGCTGGTCAGGAAGAGTCAGAACCAAGTGAAGAAGAAGTATTGACTGAACCAAGTGAAGAAGAAGTATTGACTGAAGAAGAGTGTAGTGATGAAAGCTGTGATGAAGATGATGTTGAAAGTTTTGCTAATGGAATGGCTATGTTGGCTCAGAAGTTCAGAAAATTCAACAGAAGAAAAGGAAAATCAAGTTTCAAGTTTAGCAAGAGAGGCAGCACAGGAAATTCTAGCAAGACAAGAATGTTTTCCAAAGCTGAATGTTATAACTGTGGAAAAGTTGGTCATTATGCTGCTGATTGTGAATCAAAGAAAGTCACATCACATGTTGACTCCTTTTCAAAAGTTGCTAAGTACAAGGCTAAGTATAAGGCAATGAAAGCTGAAGTCAAATCTGGGTCCAAAGACAAGAACAAACCTGAAGTAAAAGGGTTGATTGCTGAATCACATGATTGGGATGATAGTGGTTCATCATCCTCATCATCATCAAGTGAAAGTGATAGTGATGATCAAGTGATTAGCAAGTATGGCAAGTGTATGATGGCCAAAGAAGAAGATGTAGAGGAGAAGGTTGATAGCACATTTCTAACTGATATGAGGGAATTAGACAGCAAAATGCAATCTGGAGACTAGAAGCCCACTATGTTGTATAAGGTTGAAAATTTTCGCTCATATACTGATGATGAGAAAGCATAAATGTTTGATTATCTCAGAATTGACTTAGAAATGGCAAGCAAAAGAGAAGATGATTTTAAGATAACTGTTGAAGAGTTAAAATCTCAGATAAATGTTTTGGAAAATGAAAACAAGTTTCTTAAATCAGAAAAACTTGAACTTGAATCAAAAGTTCATGCTTCTCAAACCTTTTTACAAGAAATAGCTGACACTAAACATCAATTAGTCACTCTAAAGAAGGTTGTTGAATCTTGGTGTCATTCTGCTCAAAGAACAGCCAAATGTGTTCAAGAGAAAGTGCCACATCAAGTGAAAGCAATCTTAGGAGGAGATTATGAAGCAGCTGCTGCCATAGCTAAAGTCACCATGATGGATCCAATTGAAAATGGTAACCAATTCTACCAGAAACATTTGCAAAAGTTGTTGCTGGTAAAAAGGTCTTAACAAACAAATTTGTAAGACCTGCTATTCAAGTTGAATCCATGATGAAGATCGTAGAGGACACAAAGGCCGAAGAAACAAGTAGTTCAAATCATGAATCAACTGTTTCTCCACTTAAGAAATGTATGTCTGAAAATGTGTCAAAATCTAAGGTCACCCAGCCTAAGATTCTGAAAGCTGGTAATACTGGAAAACCCAAAGTTGGGTCAACTAGCATAAATAGATGTGAAACATCTAATGCTGGCTCTACTAGAGGTAAACCAACATTGACTCCCAGGAAGAAAATTGAATTAATTCAATCCCTAAGAGTCAACCAGCTCAGGATAAAAGTAAAATGTCTGCTGATCCTTTTGAAATCCAAGTCTTATCTAAGAAGTTGGATCAGCTTACAATTCAAGTTCAATAGTTGTAGGACCCCTGTACCGGACCTAACTGAATCCCTAACAATCGAACGTAGTACGGAATCCCACGATTGATAACAAAACGTTAAACAGATAAACAACGAGTCAAACACAAAGTATATGAATTGTATACCAAACGTCGATCAACTTGTATTCAATAGAACGATTACAATATATCTTCTGATCTTACAAATTCGTCAACCTTAACCAATGAGCCGTACATGTCTATTTATACTAAACCTAATCTGACCTTTGCGACACAAGCTGTGTCGCCAAGCCGACTCATGCAACACAAGATGTGTCGCCAGGTTGACTATTGCGACACAAAGACCTTGTGTCGCCAAAACCCAAAATGTAATTAAAATAAACGTTATAACTAACGTAATTACATATCAAAACGCATTACAGACTTAGAATAACTGACAGACACACCAAGATGCACCAACAAACTCCCCCGTGTCTTCAGCTTGGTCTTCAAAATTTCTTCAATTAAGCCCAGCCTGTAGGAAACTTGCCTCCAGCATGAATCCCATGCGTAACACACACAGTCACAACTTTCTAGAATTGTCTAGCTAGAATCGAATTCACAACATTTCTTGCGTTGAAGCGAATTGGATTATCAAACAACTTCCTCAAGTCTTTCTGTGACAAATTGATCAAGCAAGGATCAAAAACTTTAAATTGAGCTTTCTTCAAACCATAGAGCGAAGTTCTGTTTGGATGCTCCGATTCTGGAACAAAAATGAACACAGCTTCGCCTGTATGAGGATCGAGTTCCCAATAATGAAATATTCTTAGAAAGTTAAAGGGAACCGTCTCCAATGGTATCTCAGTTAAACAATCAACTGGTGGATAATGCATTTTGCAGATTGGCTGCCTTGTAACTGGATCAAATTTCTTCTTGAATATGAATCTCTTACCGAGCGTCGGTTTAATAAAATTATATCTTTTGCTCTTCACTTCACGACGCAAAACCGTCTGTACAAAATCATCTCTTGAATCCCTAGTTGGATTTATCAGTTCCAGTTGAGCTAGACGATTTATTTCTCCCTTTGGCAATGTACTCAGCTTCTTGAATGATCTTTTGAAATACTGAATGCCATCGCTTCTTTTAATCATGAAAATACCTTTGTAGGTTTTCCAGCTTTTAATAATTCCTGTATAATTCCCACTAACCTTATATGTCTTGCAAGTAACAGGAAAAGATTCACCAGGAATAAAACTAATCACAGGCCGCTCAGAGGTTGAAGTAGAAGCAGTATCAGAAGCCGGTGTAGTTTCTGGAACAGTTTGCAAAGTTCCAGCTAGCTCTGCTTCATCTTCCGAAGAATCAGTCTCGATTGTCGGAGCATCATCATAGAATTCATCAGGACGCATCTCCTCTTCTTCAATCTCGACATCATCATTTATTTCAAATTCAGGTTCAGATGCCTGATTTACCTCATTAACCATTTGCTGAATAAAAGATAGATTAGCATTTGAAAAATCTACAGCTAACGGTCTTGGTTGACCTAGAATGTCATCAACAAAGAAATAATCCAAACGAAGAGATTCATTATTATCAAAAATATTTACATTTTCATCTACATTGTCAGTCTGTGTTCCGGCTGAAGCCCTAGATGTTGTTTCTATGGCACGCATGCCTGACTACCCCGGAACGACAGCTAGGGATTCTAATTCTAAAACCCTAGTATTGAAAGTAGGAACTAGAGCTGCTTGTTCTTCTAACACTTTAATCTGAGCAGCCTGAACCTCCAACACCGATGCCTGAGACTGAATCATTTTAGCTTGATTATCCATAGTCTGCTGCATCTAATCCATTCTTTTCAACAATTCCTCGATAACCGAAGGTAAAGGTTAAATGGGAACCTCAACACGGGGAATGTCAACCCGTGGCCTCGAAGACGATGTAGAAGTACGACGAATAGACGAATTTGTGAGATCAGAAGATATATTGTAATCGTTCTATTGAATACAAGTTGATCGACGTTTGGTATACAATTCATATACTTTGTGTTTGACTCGTTGTTTATCTGTTTAATGTTTTGTTATCAATCGTGGGATTCCGCACTACGTTTGATTGTTAGGGATTCAGTTAGGTCCGGTACACGGGTCCTACAAGTGGTATCAGAGCCAAAATCTCAGGATTTGGCGTTATTGAATCCATTTTGATACGTTTCTCGGATAAAGACAACTAGTTTGAGTTAAAATCTTCATTGAAAGGTGCTTAGAAATTGGTATTTGGTGTTTCTGGAAGATTTTAGGATTATTATTCGTCCTCCAGTCGTGAATTTTCATTAGGTTATCGAGAATTTTTGATTTTAGGGTTTTTTGGTCACTGGTCAGCCGTTTCTGCGACACTAATCTGCGACATAACTTTTGTGTCGCGTCTAGGGTTACTGCGACATACGCCTTTCATTAGGCGACATAAGCTTGTGACTCAAGCTTATCCTGACTTGCGACATACGCCTTTAATTTGGCGACATAAGCTTGCGACTCAAGCTTAATCTGGTTTGCGACATAAGCCTTCATTTAGGCGACACAAGCTTGCGACACAAGCTTGCGATATAAGACTTGGTTTTCTTTCGTCGCTATCTTTTGCGACATAATCTTTGCGACATAATCTCTGTGTCGCTTGAATCTTCTGCGACACATACTTGTGTCACATAACTGTTTGTTCTTTGTGTCTTTGATTGTTTTGCAGGTAATTTAAAATGACATCATCTTCAGCACATTCTATTCAGTCTGTTGGAGCAATGTTGAAACAAAACAATGAGGTTGGATCTGGAAACAAACCTCCAATGTATATGCCAGGAATGAGTTATTCTGATTGGCGTCAACGCTTCGAGTCTTATGTTGGATTAAATGACCCTGAAATGATGATATATTTAGAGGAAAGATATGAACGTCCTCTAAGAACAGGAGTCTTCAATGGTCCAGTTCCTGAGAAGTCAATTAAATCAACGACTCCTGAGGAACGTAAAGCTTTTGATATGGAAAGAAAAACCCATGCTGCAATCACTATGGCATTGCCTCAACCTATCATGAGACAATTGAGGCAACATAAGATTGCATATGATCTCTGGAAAGCTTTTGAGAAGAAATGTGGTGGTAGTGATCAATACAAGAAGAAAAAGATTGATCTAATCAAGAAGCAGTACGAAGTTTTTGATATGCTTCAGGATGAGTCTTTGGAAGATCTGTGCAGCAGATATTCCCAATTGGTCACTGAGTTAATGGAAGGAGGTGTAGTTCTCTAGCGTAATGATGTAAACAAGAAGCTTCTAGATTCACTTCCTAAGAAGTGGCATACTCGGGTGCTCTTGATGAAAAGAGATGAAGATATCATGGACATGGAGCTTGAAGATCTTATTGGTCACATTGAGGCTGAGCTTCTTGAGATGCAAAGAAAAGAGACCAAGGCCACTTCACATCTCTAGAATCCAAAATTATATGGAGTCGATGTTCCGGTATCTTCAAGCAAGCCTACAGTTACCGCATTCATCGCTAGCAATGCTAGTGGAAATGCATCTACTAGTACTCCATCAGGTGGTACTCATTTTCAGAGTTCTGGATTCTCTTCTGGTGAAGATTATTCTTCCACATTTTCAGCATTCTTAGCCTGCACTGGTGACTTTTCTGATGAAGATTTTGGTCAAATTGATCAAGAGGAATTGGAGAGGTTGGATTTAAAATGGAATATGGCTATGCTGACAAGGAGAGTGAAGAACTTTTTGCAGAAAACCGGTAGAACTTCTGTGAATAATCCGGGTGAAAAAGGCATTGGTTTCAATAAAGGGAAGGTGAGATGTTATAAGTGTCAGAACTATGGACACTTTGCTCGTGAATGTGAAAAGAATAAGACACCATCTTCAGGTCTTACCAAGCCTTCCCCAACTAAGGCAGAAGAGAAAGCTATGGTGTCAGCTGCTTTGATGCTGACAGAAACTCCATGGGACAACAGCTGGTCAGATGCAGCTAATGATGAAGACGAGAACACTGCGCTAATGGCCGAGGTTCATGAGGTAGATGATGAACCTTTATCTTGTGTGTCATGCGTTAAACTTACTAACCAGTTTAATAGGTGTAGAGAGGATAACAAACGCCTTAGTGCTACCATTTCACATTTAACAGAAAATAATAAAATGTTAAAAGAAAGTTATAAGGCATCTGAACAGAAATTAAAGGCTATTTTTGAAGAAAAGAAAGAACTCAAAGCCAAAATTTTTGAACAGCAAGATGAAATAGGAAGTTACGTGGATATGTTAAATTTTGTTAAAAAGGAACTTGTTGATTCACAGGATGAAGTTCTTACTTTAAATCGGAAATTATCAAATTTTTCGACATCCTCTCTCATTTTTGATGAAATTCTTCAAAAGCAAAGGACAGATACTAAAAGTAAGGCAGGACTTGGTTATCACCATGTCCCACCTCCAAAAGACTATCTGCCTATGCCTTAGCAAGAAATCATCAAAGATTTTGTACCTACTGTCCCTCAAGTAAATACAAAACCTGTCAAACCTGTTAAAGTAAGGATAAGTAGGCCTCAAGTTGGAAAGGAGGGACTAGGTTTTCATCAAGTCCCACCACCAACAGAGTATCATCAAGATGATACGGCCAAAACTGTTAAACATGAGTCAAAAGAACCTGTTGCTAGTATGCCTGAGCCAGTTAAGGCATCGACTAGTGAGCCTGAAAATTTGAAGGCTCCTAAGGTTGACTCAGTTAAGAAGCTTGATGTCAGGGCTGAACCATTTAAGCCCATTGAGAAACAGGAAACAAAGGCTGAGCCTATTAAGCCTGTTGTAGTTTCCAAATCTGTCAAATCTGTTACTAAGTTGATTCCTCCAGTTAGTTTGAAGGAGGAAATTGAGATTGAGGATATAACCGATGAAGAATACGATTATTTGAAAAAGAAGAATGTAACCAACGACCATCATATCTTCAACAGTGAAGGTTATGATGAGATTTATAAAATGAAAGGTAAAGCTAAGGCTGAACCTACAAAGGAGATTTCTAAACCAGAAAATTTCAAATCTAATAAAAAATCTTCTAAAAATAAATCTCAAGGTTCAACTTCTGCTTGTACACATCAGTGTACTTGTTCATCACATCCAATTTTTGGCCAACCTCAAAGGTTTAAACCTCAATCTCATGATAATGTTGAGCAACGATCTTGTTTCTATTGCAAGAAACAAGGTCATTTGATTAATATGTGCCCATTGCTTGCTAAGAAGTATGGTCGAAGGGGAGATGCACGAACCTCTAACTCTCAAAGTTTTTCAAAAAAATCTATGAGAGGTTCTGCAGTTCCACCAACTACTTCTGAGAATAACAATATTGAGCCAACCAAAGTTAAACAAGATAAGCTCAATAATGTTAACAAGCAACCATCCAAACCTCAAAAGGTTTGGAAGATCAAAGAGTCATGTTCTGACTCTTCATCTGACAATGATTCTTCAGGCAATGATTTCGATGTGCTAAAAAATAAAATTTTGACTGATGTAATCATTGTGGATGATGCTACTGGGTTACCCAAGTCTGTTAAGGCTTGGGTCTCCCTTACTCATTGATCTCTTTATTTTGGATGTCGCAGCAATCTGAAGCAGTTCAAAACAGTAGATGGTATATCGAGAGTGGTTGCTCGCGACATATGACAGGCGACTTATCTCTGCTATCTGAAGTCAAGGATTATAATGGGGGATACGTTGCTTTTGCCGGTGATAAAGGAGGAGTTATTACCGGACAGGGTACACTCACTAATGGGCAAGTGAGTTTTGAAAAGGTTAATTTTGTGGAGCAGCTTACTCACAACCTGCTCAGTGTATCACTAGTGTGCGACAAAGAGTACACTACAGCATTTACCAAAACTGAATGCTGCATTTTGAAACCAGGATTTGTAATTCCTGAGGAATGGGTGTTACTGAGGGCACCTAGGCAAAAAGACACGTATATTCTAGATATGAAGACTGTTGAAACAACCCAACATACGTGTCTACTTTCGAAAGCTCCTGAAAAAGAATCACTTTTATGGCACAGACGTATGGGTCATCTGCACTTCAGAAAGATGAATTATTTGGTGAAGCACGATCTTGTGCGTGGTGTTCCAAAGCAGTCCTTTGGAATCAATGATCTTTGTGTTTCCTGTCAAAAGGGGAAACAGCACAAGAAGTCCCATAAGTCAAAAGTGGTTAATTCTGTTTCAAGTCCTTTGGAGCTACTGCATATGGATCTCTTTGGACCTGTAAGTAAGAAGAGTATGGGAGGTTCTAAATACTGCTTGGTAGTAACTGATGATTACTCTCGCTTTTCGTGGGTGTATTTTTTAACTACTAAGGATGAAGTTCCTGAAATTCTCACTTAATTGTTTGATAAACTCGAGAACCTATGCAATTTGTCAATTAAGAAACTACGATCGGATAATGGTACTGAGTTTAAGAATTGAACAATTGAGTTGTACTATTTAAGAAAAGGCATTGATCATCAATTCAGCGCCGCACGAACTCCACAACAGAATGGAGTTGCTGAACGCAAAAATAGGACACTCATTGAAGCCGCACGAACAATGTTGGCAGATTCTAAGCTGCCTATCTCTTTTTGGGCTGAAGCAGTAAATACTGCTTGTTATATTCTTAATCGGGTTTCCGTGGTTAAAAAGCACAATAAAACGTCTTATGAACTGCTTAATAACCGGAAACCTTCGTTACAGTTTCTTGAACCATTTGGTTGTCCCTGTACCATTATGTACACAAAAGAGAGAGTTGCTAAATTTGGAGCAAAGTCTAGTGAAGGGTTATTTTTGGGCTTTTCAAATAATTCTCCAAACTAACGTGTGTACAACTTGGCCACCAAGCGTATGGAAGAACACTATGAAGTCACGTGCTTTCGTTACTCTGACAATCCGGAAGGAAAGGGACCAACACATTTGTTTAATTATGAGGCAATCTTTGATTCATTTAATCTGCCTAAGTAAGATGATGGAGTTGATCAGGTGGTCACATTACTTCATGGCCGTGATTTATCTTCAAATACTTCACAGCCATCAAAATCAAAGACTCCAACTGTCTCGGCTACTCCACCTCCTTCTCAACCAAATGTTGATGTTCCTGAATCATCTACAAGAAACCAAGAAACATATACTGACGTTCCTGCATTGTCTGATGATGAAGATGAACCATTTGAGAATACGAGGGAGTTTGATTCAGCACAGGAAGCCGATTTGACAAACTTGGACTCTGTCATTGTGCCTGACGAGATTCCTAGTTCTCGCATTAATAAGGACCATCCAGTAGAAAATATTATAGGTCCTTTGGATAAGGGGATTTAGACAAGAAGTCAAGTTGTTGCTGATACACATCCTGCATCCCCTTCTGACTCTTCTGAGTCTGCTTCTCTTGCATGTTTTTCTGCTGAGGTTAAAACGTGTTTTCTATCTCAGGTGGAGCCTAATCGTACAGAAGATGCTTTAAAAGATCCACACTGGTTTGAAGCAATGCAGGAGGAGTTGCAACAATTCCAAAAGCTGCACGTTTGGGAATTAGTACCGTTACCTAAGGGTGCACATCCAACTGGCACTCGATGGGTTTATCGAATAAAGAAAGATGATCGAGGGGTGGTCATTAGAAACAAAGCAAGGCTTGTAGTTCAAGCTTTTCATCAAGTAGAGGGTTTGGACTATGATGAGGTCTTCGATCCTGTTGCAAGACTGGAGTCAATTCGTATTTTCTTGGCCTTCGCGTCCTTCAAAGAGTTCATCGTTTATCAGCTTGATGTAAAGAGCGCTTTTCTGTATGGACATGTTGATACCGACATTTATGTGAAGCAGCCTCCTGGTTTTGAAGATCCATTGCATCCAGAATATGTCTGTAAACTTAATAAGGCATTATATGGTCTGCATCAGGCACCATGACTGTGGTATGAGAGGCTTGCAACTCATCTCGTTAAGAATGGTTTCGAAAGAGGTAGCATTGACAGTACGTTATTCACAAAAAGGGATGGAGAAGACTTATTGCTAGTACAAGTATATGTCGACGACATCATTTTTGGATCTACCAAAGACTCCATGTGTAAAGACTTCGAACATCTCATGAAGTCTGCATTTGAGATGAGTGCGATGGGGGAACTCACGTTCTTTTTGGGTGTTCAAGTTGAGCAGTCTGCCAAAGGAATTTACATTCATCAGTCCAAATATGTCACTGATATGTTAACCAGGTATGACTTGCTTAATTGTAAGACCTATGGAACCCCCATTGAAATCAATCATAATCTCGGACTGGCCATTGATGACGAGGATTGTAAAGAAAAGGACTATCGCTCAATGATTGGTTCTCTCATGTATCTGATCGCATCCAGGCCGGACATTGTATTTGCTGTGTCCATCTGCTCAAGATATCAGGCTAGGCCAAAGGTTTCTCATATGAAAGCAGTAAAGTGAATTTTTGGGTACCTCAAACATAGGCCAACTCTTGGTCTATGGTACTCCAATGAAAAATCGTTTGAACTGACTGCTTATTCGGCAACTGATCATGGCGGCTGTAGCATAGATAAGAAGTCAACAACTGGTGGATGCCAGTTTCTTGGATCACGTTTGGTATCGTGGCAATGCAAGAAGCAGACTACGGTGGCTACTTCCACTGCAGAGGCTGAATATGTTGCTGCGGCTAGTTGCTGTTCCCAGGTTCTGTGGATTCAGCATCAATTGCACAATTACGGGTTACTTCTTACTATGACTCCCTTACATATTGATAATACTGTTGCTATTTCCATTACACGCAATCCCGTACAACACTCTAGAACTAAGCATATAGAACTTAGGTTTCACTTTATACGGGATTGCTATGAGAAACACTTAATAGACCTCGTCTATATAGATACCCTTAAACAGAATGTTGACCTATTCAATAAGGCCTTTTCTCGTGCCCGATTTGATGAACTGGTCAACATGATTGGTTTGCGCTTCTTTCAGCTTAAGAAGTAATTCTTTGGACTTGGACTATTTTTCGTATAAAAAAAAAATAGCGCAACAGCCACTCTTTATACTCTTTAGTATTAAAGAAATGCACAGTTGCAACATTTGTAAAAAGACGTTTAGTTGTGTCTGTAAACAACTAGGGAAATGATAGTACATTAGGGTGCATGCACAAAATGAAAATCTTAAGGTTTATCCTTGATGTATCAGTAGATTTATATAGCATACTTATAACAGCTTCTATAAACATTAGATTCATCATGTGATGTACTGGTAGGCATGCAACACCGGTCTTTGAGCAATTAAAAAGTAATGCTAATACATGTCTATTATCATGTGGTCAACATTCTGTGATGTATGACTAAGTGTCTTAATTCCTTAATACAGCTTGGCATACTTCCAGTTTAGTTAATAATATGAAATACTTTGGGGGTATATATTTCTTGTTTCCTCTGTTGTACGTAAGTACAGACCTGGTCTCAAGTTGTATATACTTAAAAGTTAAGCAAACGCAAGTCAAAAGAACTTGAAAAGTCTTAAATTATAAGATACCTAACAAGGTCACCAAAATGGTTTGACCTAGTCTGGTTTTGCTTACACCTGAATCAAGTTATGTCACTTTATTGTACGTCTGTACAGACCTGTCACCGCTGACTTGATTCTTAAAAATGACTTTCCTCTATTTTATCTATCTTGGAAGATATGTTTTTGACTAAATTAATGGAATGTCTAATGTGGGGACCACAGATAATTTTTCATACTAACAATAAAAGTTTTGCTCATAGCCGTAGATGTAACATGTTTAGGTGGTCAAACAATACCAGTAATCATCTTGAAATAATATTTATCAAAGGTGTTCTAAATATGCTAAGTAAATTTCAAGAGGTTAAAAATACTGATAATCGAGATTCCACTTACCATTTTCTAATAATTGCATGTTATTCTAATATGATCCCTTAGCAGACAAAATAACTACGTCACCAAAAACATATTTAATTTAAGTTTTATTTTAGGTTTAGTAATTCCGTTAATTTTTATCTTAAATTTGTATATTTATTTCTAACAAGTCCAACTAGTTACTCTTCCATCGGGTTACAAAACTTGAAATTAAAAATCAAGTTTTCTGGGCACTGCGACACAAGTTTTGCTCTGCGACATAACTTATGTCGCCTTCTATGTTGCCACTTTATGTCGCTAGGTGAGGCAGAGGTATAAATACCTCACTCCAGTCGCTTTCTCCGTTCACACGTTTAGCGACACAAAATCAAAAACCCGCGACATAAAAATTCACCCTTGCGACACAAAATCTGTGGTGCTCTTCGTCTCTTGATTACGTTCGTCTGGTGTTTATTTTAGCAATCAACCTCGTGTTTCTTGTTCTCCACCTTCCACTCGATCGATAGGTACTAGTTTCACCCTATATTACTGCTTATTTGCGCTTAAATCGTTGATTTTAGTTACGGTTTTTTAGGGTTCACGGGTTTGGGTTAATTAGACACGAAAATCACACTCTTATTTGTTAATATACATGTTTCCGTGCTTCTGGTGTGTGGGCGTACCCTAGGGTATGTCTTGTTTTCAAAAACCCCAAATTAGAGGTTAGGGTTTTCTGGGTTGGGACTTGCAGTTCGTCAATGCGACATAACCTGCGACATAAGTTTTTATGTCGCAGATTTTCTGAATTCCTATTTATGTCGCTTCCACTTGCGACACAAAATTTTATGTCACCAAATGCCATTATGCGCCATAACTTTTATGTCGCCAAATGTCATTGCGACATATCTTATGTCGCTTAAATCAGTTTAGCCTATTCCTCACTTTTGTCCAATTATGATATAGCCATGGCAGATGATTTCGTTCAGGACAATAGTGTTATACACTACTGTATTCACTGCTTCTGCCCAAAGACTATCATGTCTTGCACTTCCGCGACTTCGAGGATCATCTTTCGGTCGTGGAAGCTTATGTGCACTCAGGTGTCATGATAGCATTCTTGCTTGATCGATTACCTTTCGTTTTTGGTGGTTTGGTGGGATCCCCTCATTATCCTGGATCTTTGCCTGGCCTTGTCTTGAATCTTGGCTTTTTGTCTTGAATCTTGGCTTTTTGTCCTGGATCTTAGCTTGGCCTTGTCTTGAATCTTGGCCTTTTGTGTATTAATAGTATCCGAGGATACTATCTAGGTTTAGGGTTTAGGGTTTAGAAATGTGATAATTTGTAATCATAACTATGTATTAATCTTAATTATCAATTAAACCCTTACTTTGTGCGAATTTGATCTCTTTGCTTGTTATTTATGTGAATTTGCATTCTGTTATGCGACACAACTTTTATGTCACCTCATCTTGGCGACACAAATGTTTTATGTCGCCTGATTTCTGCGACATAACTCTTTATGTCGCATAAAATCGATTAAATTCGAATTAATTGCAAAATGCGACACAACTCTGTCCGTCGCATTATTCCTTAGCGACACAATTCCTTATGTCGCTTACTCTGTGAATAATCAATTTTGTTCGATTAGCGACACATTTTATTTATGTCGCAGACTTTCTGCGCCACAATTCTATATGTCGCATACAATAACAGATTGATTTGTGTGCTAATGCTAACCGTTTGCGAGTTTTATTTCCATACTTTGCACAGCAATGGCAGATGGTGATATTCTATGGGAGCCACGTCACAATATTGTGGTATTTTTGGATGATTCGAAGGATACGGCTGCGCCATATAGGCCAATGGTGGCATTTCTACGCCGGTCTCGTATTCACACTGCTATCGCCGCAACAACAACTATCTTCAAGGACCAGGTGGCTCAATTTTAGGAAAATGCGGTGATCAACTCCGAGCTGCCATTTACCAGGATTATCTACACTGTTGGTGATCGCCAACTTATTATCTCCGAACAGGTTATTCGGGATTTCTTCCACTTTGGAGATACTACGGAGATGCCTACTCTTTTTGGCAATGAGTTTATTGTTGGGGCTATGACACGTCTCGGTTATCCAGGCGTGCCTAACGACCAATATCGCAAGGCGAATCTGCCTAAGGTCTGGAGATATTTGATGCATGTCCTTATTGTTTGCCTTTCTCCTCGTAAGGCAGGATTTGACGGCATTAGTCATTCTACGGCTTCTGCCATGTTGGCGTTGATCTACAACAAGCCCTTCAATTTTTCTGGATATATCTTTAGGGCAATGGTGGATAATCTTAACGTCGGGGATAAGCGTTGGAATTTATATCCACGCTTCATTCAGCTGTTTCTGGACAATCAGCTTCCCGGCCTTCCGCAGAATGCTCGCGAACGCTTGCGTCCTACTCCCATGAACGTCCGAATCTGGACGGTTTGTGCGGCTAGTGCGAATGCGAATAACAACTTTCCGTTGTTTGGGCACATAATCAATGAAGCTTATGTTGCGCCGCCCGATGATGGTTTTATGGACATTTTGCCTGCACCTGGGCAGGGAATTCAGAAGGAGGAATTACACCTTCATGATGCTCAAATACAGGTCGATGATCTGTTACAGGAAATTGAGGATTTCCAGGCTGGAGAACAGGCTGATCAGCCTAATCGTGAAGATCCAGTTGTTGAAGATTCAGATGGAGGCTCTACTCCTAAGACTTCTCCAAGGGATATTCCCTCTCGGAGATGCGTTGAGAAATATTCAACGCTTTGATCCTTGTCGGTTCAAACAAATACAATGTCGTATTCGTGCAGGTACGAGTTATGTTCGCCCTGATCTGGGAAAATGACCAAGAAGTGCTGATCTTGAACCAATGAGCTGTACATGTCTATTTATACTAAACCTAATCTGACCTTTGCGACACAAGCTGTGTCGCCAAGCCGACTCATGCGACACAAGATGTGTCGCCAGGTTGACTATTGCGACACAAAGACCCTGTGTCGCCAAAACACAAAATGTAATTAAAACAAACGTTATAACTAATGTAATTACATATCAAAACGCATTACAGACTTAGACCAACTGACAGACACACCAAGATGCACCAACAACAGTTGATTACTCATTGTAACTAGTCGTTAAACAAGAATATAACCTCTACAACTATTGTCAAATCCCCCAAGGTCAATAACAGAAAATGTTATAATTGTGGTGGGTGATCTCATATGTCCCATCAGTGTAAGGTAGATTATTGCATGATTCCAAGAGTTCTGTTAACTCAACTGTCTGCCCCAGCCAGCTCAAAAACCAAAACCAAGACCAAATGTTCCCACCAAACCAAGGAATACTAGGAGGACTCATAAGACCAATGCTGGTCCTCTTGAACCCATCTTAGGATGGGTTCCCAAAAGAATTAATCTCTTTCTGTATGTGCAGGGCAATCAAAACAAGCAAATCTGGTACCTGGACAGTGGATGTTCTAGGCATATGACTGGGTGTAAGTCCCTGCTGCTGGACTACAAGGAAAAAGATGGTCCAGTTGTAACATTTGGAGATAATTCTAAAGGGTATACCAAGGGTTCTGTAATTTTGAGTAATGGAAATGTAACCTTCAAGAATGTAGCTTATGTTGTTGGTTTAAAGCACAATCTAATCAGCATCAGTCAGCTTACAAACAGAAAGAAGGTTGTACAGTTTAGGAAGAAATATGAAACTGTATTTGATCTCATGGGAAAACCACTGCTGACTGCTAAGAGACATGATAACATGTATCAAATTGACATGAACACTGTTGTCACTACAACTGATACTTGTTTCTATTCTCAGTTAGCAGACAATCTTAAATGGTTGTGGCACAAGAGGCTCTCACACCTCAACTTCAAGGATATACATAAGCTAGCTAGTAAAGGCTTAGTGTCAGGTTTACCATGTATGACATATGTCAAGGATAGACTATGCTCTGGATGTGAAAAAGGAAAGCATCACAGAGCTTCATTCAAGTCAAAGCAGATATCATCTATTGATAAGCCTTTTCATCTACTTCACATGGATCTATTTGGTCCTGTGAGTACACCCAGCATGGGAGGAAAAAGGTATACTCTTGTAATTGTTAATGAATTTTCAAGGTACACCTGGGTATTCTTTCTAAGGCAAAAGAGTGATGCTGCTGAAGAAATTATTGACTTTATCAAGAAGATGGAAGTGTTGAATGGAAGCTGGGTGAGACAGCTTAGGAGTGATCATGGAACTGAATTTAGAAATCAAGTGTTGAAAGCTTTCTGTGCTGACAAAGGCATTTACAAAACTTTTTTGATGTGAGAACACCGCAACAAAATGGTGTTGCAGAAAGAAGAAATAGTTTCTTGATTGAAGCAGCAAGATCAATGATTGCTGAATCTGGTTTAAAGAATCATTTCTGGGTTGAGGCTGTTAACACAACATGTTTCACTCAGAACAGATCATTGATTGTTAAAAGACATCAAATGACTGCTTATCAAGTGTTGAAAGGAAGGAAGCCCAACATTAGCTTTTTCCATATATTTGGAAGTCCTTGTTATATTCTCAACAATAGAGATCAACTTGGAAAGTTTGATACTAAAGCTGATGATGAAATTTTCGTTGGCTACTCAACAGTGTCTAAATCATTTAGAGTATTCAACAAAAGGAGGGGTTGCATGGAAGAATCAATTCATGTTACTTTTGATGAAAATCTACCTCCAAACTTCTCTATTCGTGTTGAAGAAAATGAAGATCCATTGGATTATGAAGAACTAGCTCATACAGAATCTGTTTCAGTTGATCCTTGTGCCGATTACTCTAATCAGCATATGAATTCACCTATATCTAATGGAGAACCATTTGTCACATCTGCCAAGACTCCAATGTTAGAAGTAGTATTAAACATTGAGCCTTTATCATATTTAGTTGAAGAATTAGAAGAAGATACATCTCCCTGTGATACTGCTAGTGAAGGCATCTTAGAAGATGAAGAAGATATTCTCTTTCCTGCTCAACCAGCTCAAGAGGCAGATGATGCTCTAGAAATACAACCTGATGATAGTGCATTAGATCCACCTATCTACGCTAGAAAATGGAGAAAGCTCATCCCATTGAGCACATTATTGGTGATCCAGATGCTGGTGTAAAGACAAGAAGACAAGCAACAAGCAATGTTTGTCTTCATGTAAACTTTGTTTCTAATGCAAATCCTTCAAAGGTTGAAGAGGCTATCAAAGATCCAAGCTGGGTTGGTGCAATGCAAGAAGAATTGTCCCAGTTTGAAAGAAACAAAGTGTGGAATCTTGTTCCTGTGCCTGACAACAAAACAATCATTGGCACAAAATGGATTTTCAAGAACAAGATGGATGAAAATGGAGTTGTGGTCAAAAACAAGGCTAGGTTGGTTGCTCAAGGATTCAGACAAGAAGAAGGACTTGATTATGGTGAAACTTTTTCCCCTGTTGCAAGAATGGAAGCTATCAGAATATTCTTAGCGTTTGCAGCATACAAGAACTTTAAAGTGTTTCAGATGGATGTGAAGGCTGCTTTTCTTAATGGGAAGCTGCAAGAGGAAGTCTATGTCAAGCAGCCTCCAAGTTTTGAAAGTAGTGAATTTTCAAACCATGTCTACAAGTTAGACAAAGCTCTATATGGCCTTAAACAGGCACCAAGAGCTTGGTATGATACTCTTCACCAATTTCTAACTGAATGCAACTTTAAAGTTGGCAAAATTGATACCACTCTTTTCATAAAGGAAATTAATGGTGATATAATGCTTGTGCAAATATATGTGGATGATATCATTTTTGGGTCAACTAATGAAAAACATTGTCAAGAATTTTCCAAACTAATGTCAGAAAAGTATGAAATGAGTCTAATGGGAGAATTAAATTTCTTTCTTGGGTTGCAAATCAAACAACTTGATGATGGTATTTTCATAAGTCAAGGGAAGTATATCACTGATCTACTTAAGAAATTTGCCTTAACTGATTGTAAGCCAATTGATACTCCAATGCAGCCTACCATCAAAATTGATGCTGACTCAATTGGTAAAACAGTTGATGTCACTGCTTATAGAGGCATGATTGGGTCCCTTTTGTACCTTACAACCAGCAGACCTGATATAATGTTCTCCACATGTCTTTGTGCCAGATATCAGGCTGATCCTAAAGAGTCTCATTTGCAAGCTGTGAAAAGAATTTTTAGGTACCTTAAAGGTACACCAAACCTTGGTATTTGGTACCCCAAAGACTCTGGTTTTGAACTAATTGGTTATTTATATGCAGACTTTGCAGGGTGTAAGATTGACAAGAAAAGTACCACTGGTGGTTGTCAACTATTGGGTAGTAAGTTGGTGAGTTGGACAAGCAAGAAACAAAATTCTGTATCTACTTCGACTGCAGAGGTAGAATATGTCTCTGCTGCCAATTGTTGTACACAAATTTTATGGATGCAGAACCAGCTCAAAGACTATGGCATGCACTTCAGCAAAACTCCAATCTATTGTGACAACACAAGTGCTATTGCCATAACCAACAATCCTGTCATGCACTCTAGGACCAAGCACATTGATATCAGATACCGTTTCATCAGAGATCATGTGATGAAAGAAGATGTTGAACTACATTTTATCTCAACTGACCAACAATTGGCAGATTTGTTTATCAAACCCTTAGATGAAAAATGTTTTAACTATCTCATCTCTGAGCTTGGTATGCTTGAGCTTGAGTCTTCCCAAAACTAAAACTGATTGTGAAGTTTTTGCAATGTCTGAGCTGGGTGTGCTGTGTAACAGCTAACCAGCATACAGACCAACCAGCACAGTCATTTCCTTCACAACCAACTCAAGCAGGTCATTTAGGTTAAAATATAATTTTTCAAACTTTTATCTCATTAAATGAAATATTCGAAAATAAATTCTTTTTAATGTTACATTAAAAACATATTTAATGTGTCGAACGTGGTATAATCATTATAAGTTGCTGTTACGATTTTTGCGGCTACACAAGTTGCTCACCCACTGTTACTATAGCATCCCATCACTATAACTGTAAAAGTAATTGTCACTGTTCACCTATCCCTGTCCAACGTCTACAGCGCGTGGTCTGCCATTTCCTAAAATATCAAAACATTTTCTTGGCGCTCAGACCACCGATACGTTTCCTTTTCCTTAAGTATCTACCCCAAGCATGAGCAATTTGTCTATAAAGACCACACTCTGTTTTCCCCCAAACTCACAATCTCACAAATTCATCTCAAAATTCATTAAGGGATAACCATGGCTTATCAATTTCAAGCAACTGATCAGATGATTAAAGCCCCAAATGCGCCAAATGCTGAAGAGATCACCTTCAACAACAAAAATTGTGTCACAAACCTTGTTATTCCACGAAATTATCAAAACGCAGGTTACAGAAACATTGTTGCTTTTCCCAAACACTCACCTATCGTTTATGCCCTAACATATACACCTTCTTGCACCATTACTGCTGCACTAGCGGAATTTTGGTATACTTGTCATATAGTTGTCAACAATCAAGGTAATTCCTTTATTGCAGCCTTTGTTGGAAATGGTAGAAGGATACATATCACCAAGCACCATATTCAAAGATACCTTAAGTTTCCACTTGCTACAAAACAAAACCCATATGTAGAAAGACCTACTGCTTCAGACTGTAGGGAAGCAGTGTTGAGGTTCATTAGGTATCCACCCCCATTCACCAACAGTCCAACTAGGTTTTAGATGAATACATTTTGGAGTTACTTCTTTGGTGTGATCATTAGTTTTATGGGTCATAAGGTAGGGAGTAAAAATCAGTGTAATGACTATGAACTGCAGATAGGTCATGCTATTATTTTTGGAAGAAACATTGATTATGCTGAGTTGTTATATACTCATTGGAGGATGATGATTGAGAAGGCAAAGAGAGAAAGGAATCTGCCATTTCCTAGATTTCTGAGTATGATTTTGGAAGAGATGTTAGCAGATGATTATGTTAATCATGGTGATAATGATGAAGGGATATTTTTCTAGGAGAGAAAATATTTCATAAGAAGATAGAAAATCCCCATCAAGGTCTGTCATGATGAACTGGAGTTGGATTCTGACCCAGATGTGTCTAATGACTCTGAAGCAACTGAATCATCTTGTGATGATGGAGAAGGGCCAGACCAACCTCCAGTTCAACAAGCTCAAAGGATCAAATCCAAAGCCCAGCCAGCGCAGAAGAAGTCTGGTGACCAACCAGCTCAGAAGAAGAAATATGCCAAAGAATTGAAGTCCAGCAAGAAGACTTCAAGTATGGATTCTAAACTACTTTCTTCCTCCCAAGTTTCTAAAGAGGATGCCAAGAAGAGTAAACCCACCTCTTCTGACCCAGCATCCACCTCATTTTTAAAACATCAATCTGAAACCAACCCTGAGCTAACAGAACAGCCAGCTCAGGTGTCAAAATCCAAACCAGAAATATTTGAGAAGCGCACTAAAAGGAAAGATGACATCAAACAATCCAGGGTAAAGGCACAATCAGCCATGCCTAAAGCGCTCTGGGGTGGGTTGTCTTCTATTCGTGAGAAGTCAACTCATGCTCCTGCACAACCCTTAGCCAGTCAGATACATCTTCTCGAAAAGATGTATCCAAGAATAGAGATAAGCTGCAATCTGACCTATCCTCTCGAAAGGAGAAAGTCATTGAAAGACAGAGGGACATCTCAACTCGTACTGAGTCAGTGAGTCAACCCAATCAACCTGAACATTTGTTATCATCCCGAAATGATAACATCTTAAAAGGGGTAACCACATCTACCAATGCTGACTCTTCGGAGTTAAGTGTTGACAACCCATCCTAGGTTGGAATGAGTCTCACAGATCCACATACCCCAACAATATCTCTTACACATTCTGAGTCTGCAAATGCTGTCAATGAGCCAGAGAGACACAGCTGGTCTCACAGGCATCAACTTCTGTTTCCAATGAAGAGGTGATTAGACAACAAACCATCTCAGAGGAACCAACATCATTAACCACCCAACTTGTTTTCTCTGGTGCTCAACAATTTCAAATCACCTCTCCAGAGGCATCAGTTATACTTCAAAGATCAACTTATAGAGCCATTGATATGCTGGCTTCTACTGCTACACTTGTTGAACAACATTTAGCTCTCACCTGTTATCCAAGGTTGCGCTTAGAAGATGTTGATAAGGCTGTGTCACTAATGGAGGATGATGTTGACATTCAGGATTTGCCACCTGTCGCAGAAGAGGATGAACTGGTTGATGATGTGGTTAGTGATCTGGAGGACTTGGGTGGTGTATTTGTGTATGAAGTAAATGAAGGTGATGATATGGAGGTTGATGCTTCTGCTGGTGATAGAAGCATAGGAGAAAATGTTGTTTCTGGTAATGATGCTGCTAAGCATATGGAGGCAGCTCAGAAAGCAAAGAATGATGAATATATTCACCAGCAACCCAGCAATGGTGAATCTTTTACTCCACCATCAGATCATGATTATGATCATGACTCTGATAAACAGCAACAACAACAAGAATAACAACAGAATGAAGTCTTTTCTCTGCAAGATGTCATCTCCAATGTTCTTGAAGCACTCACTCTAGTGCTTAAGGACCAGCTCAAGCCTATTCTTGACTCTATGGGTGATGTTGAGCAGTTTGTCAAAGATTATGTCAAAGCCATCCAGGGGTTCACTGAACGTTTTAATGTCATTATTGCTGGTGATGAACAAGCTAATGGCAAGTTTGCCAAAGCTTTGGAGGCTATGGAGTTAGCAGTTATTTCTGCAGAAGAAAAGAAGAAATTATTTGCACTTTTTGAATCTGTCAATTCTGAGCTTAAAGCTCTTCATCAATCCATGGAAACCAATCAACAACAAATTATCATTCATTAGAAGGAGGAGGACTTGAGGACTGAGATGGCTGCTTTGAGAAAAGAAAATGAAAGACTTAGAGCTGAGAATGAAGCCTTTCGAGCCAGTGCTATTTCACTTGAGGAGAAGTCTACAATATTATCTGAGCTGACTAACTTAAGAAAAGCTCAAGCAGAGTCAACCAAAGAATTCAGTGAATTCAGAAACAAGTTGGGATCCATTGCATTCTTTAAAGATAATCAGTCCAACAAGCTTGATAATCTTCAAAAGAAGATGGATGATATTCTGGCCTTCTATGCTACTCCTCTACAAACTTTTACCCCTGATGATGAAAAAAAGGGGGAGAAGAAAAGAAAATATCAATCTGAGGGGGAGCATGATGATGAAAAGTTAAAGAAGAGAAGGAAAGATGATGATAGTGATGACAGTGAAGGTAAATATGATGATGATGATGATGATAGCAAACCTGATTCTGGTGCTGGTGGTAGTGCAAGCTCAAAACATCCAGAAGTATCAAAGACCATTGAAGCCAACATTCAGAAGAAGAGGAAGAGGTTTACTGAAAAAGAAGCTGCAAGAGAGGTTAAATTTAATGCTGAGTTGGAATAGTCAAAGAAAAGAAGGTATGAAAAAAGGGAAGAAAAGATCAGAAGTCTGTCTAAGAAGGAATCAAGTTCATCTGCCGAGGGGGAGCATAAAGAAGAAGTTCATGAAGAACCAACTCAAACTGTTCAAGATGATGATCTACCAGCACAGACAGAAATCATTTCAGTTTCCCCTGTTTCCAAAAAGCCAAGATCCAAAAGAGTCAAGACTATTGCCATAAAAGCCAAGCCAAAGTATGTTACTGATGATAGTGATGATGAGATTGTAGTTGGCAGTGGTGGCAGGAAAGCAAGTCAACTGGCTAAGCTAAAAGAAGGAAGATTGAGTTATGCATCTCAAACAGAACCAACTCAAGCAACAATTGATACACCAGTCAGTACTGAACCTGAACCTGTTTCAACTACAGATGTTCAGATGCCTTCTTCTCAACAATCTGGGAAATATGATCAAGAGAAAAGAAAAGCTAAAGGCAAAGCCATTGTTGAAGAGGAAGATGCTCTAAAGAAAGTGAAGAAGAGCAATGTGTTTGAGTATCCAAAAGGAATATCTGATGAGCAAAGACCCTTTGTTAGGGAATCGTTCATGAGAGGCATTCCCGTTGAGATGATTATGGCAGAGCATCAAGAAAAGGAAAGGATGGCCATTCTCAATATTGAATCATCAGTTGATCCAAAATTTCAGCAAGCTGCTATCAATGCATTCAAGTGTGGAATGACACTTGAGAAATATCTGGAGCTTACTGCAAATAATGAGCAACCTGCTCAGAAGTCAGATGCAGAAAGAATGATAGAAGAAGCTCAGGAGCTTGGTTTTAAATCTGTGGAAGACTATGAAGATGCTCTTGCTGCTCAAAAGAGTGTTGATGAAGATCAAGCCCTGACAATCAAAGTAGCAGAAAAAGAAAAGATTGATGCTACAAAGATAAAAAGAGCAAGAAATTTGTTTCTAAAGTTATGACTCCACAAGAATTCCAATCCATTAACCTAAGCAGACTAACTGGTGATTCTAGTGAAAAGAAGGAGAAAGAGATTGAACATGATGTCCAAAGCATTCAACCTACCACCCCTGCTAGTCCAAGAACTGCAGAGAAGATGGATGTGTTCTTGCCAAGAAGGAAGCTGAAAGATACAAGGACTGTTTACACAGAAGAAAGCATGCTTCCAAGATTGTGAAAGTGGTGAAGGTTGTTGGTGCTCAAGATGTGATAAATATTACAAGGGAAGATAGCCACTTAGAAAATATGAGGTTAGTTAATCTGTTCAATCTAGGCTTCAGTGAATGGGAAGAGCTTCAAAGTTATTACATCAGAATGAAGGGAGAAATGAGGGACATGGTAATGGTTAGGCTTTAGAAAGTGTTTAACAAGCCATCAAAGGTTACAGGTGCTCCTAAGAGGAATGTTTAACTTTCTCCTCAGATGCTCAGGCAGCTCAAAATTCAAGGAAGAAATCATGCTGTCCAACAATCAAGGCAACTAAGGCAACCAGTCAAGAAGCTTTCTATTGATCAACTGTTGATTCCTCATGCAGAGCAAGGTCTACCCAGTATCACCTATCCAATCCGTGGTGATTCATCTTTACCAATTGGAGTTCAAGGAAGGCATGGAATGCACATTGAATTTCCAGTGGATGGCATCTACTACTTGAATGGTGATCATCTCAGATTTCAGAGAATTGATGACTTGGAGAAAGAATGTATTAAAGACCTGATTAACCTTAGAGCAATGGCTATAATGAACAAGTAGTAAGGAGAATACTCTGTTATCATAGGTAGTGAGATGAGAAGGAGAGGGTATGATCCTAATTCCGAACAGATGTTGAAGCCCTTCAAAGGAGAAGACTTATAGCAAATTACTGATGATGTGCTCTTAGTAGTTATAGAATTGAATTCTCTTTGAACTATCAAGTTTATGTAATCTTGTTTAAAAGTTTATCATTTTAATATCTTAACATTCCATCATATGTTAATGATAAGCTAGTATTTCCACAAGTTAAAATTTTTGAATATGTATACTCACGAGTACAGATCTGCGATTTGGTCACACCAGAAAAGCGTGACTAAAACCATATGGTCACACTCATTTTTTCACCTTGTGTGTGACTAAAGGTCGCGCCACTAAAGGGGTCCATACGGTCACACTAGCTGGTTAGTGGCCGTATCCATTTAAAAAGAGTAACCAAAACCATAAAATGTGTGACCATAAGCTCTTTAAAATCAAGTGAAAGTGTATTTTGTGTGACTATTTTGAATCCAATGGTCACTTGAGTTGTATGTTTGTGTGACCATTTGTAACATTTAGTCACACAACAAGTTCTTTATTTTGGGATTTGGTTACATAAATTTAAGCCAAATGTGACCAAAAGTGTTAATAAGTGTGACCATATGATCTTTAAAGTAAGGTAAACTTGTATTTTGTGTGACCATATGCTCATTAATGTCAAGTAAAACATGTATTTTGTGTGACTGTTGTCCATCCAATGGCCACTTTATTTTCATATTTGTGTGACATTTTGTATCATTTAGTCATACAAGGAGTGATTTATTCTGGGATTTGGTCACATAAAATTAAGCCAAAAGTGGCCGTAGGTGGTAATAAGTGTGACCATATGCTCTCTAATGTCAAGTAAACTTGTACTTTGTGTGACTATTGTTCATCCAATGGCCACCCTATTTTCATGTTTGTGTGACGTTATGTATCATTTAGTCACACAAGTAGTGATTTATTATGGGATTTGGTCACATAAAATTAAACCAAAAGTGGCCGTAGGTGATAATAAGTGTGACCATATGCTCTGTAATGTCAAGTAAACTTGTATTTTGTGTGACTATTGTCCATCCAATGGACACTTTATTTTCATGTTTGTGTGACAATTTGTATCATTTAGTCACACAAGTAGTGATTTATTATGGGATTTGATCACATAAAATTAAACCAAAAGTGGTCGTAGGTGATAATAAGTGTGACCATATGCTCTGTAATGTCAAGTAAACTTGTATTTTGTGTGACTATTGTCCATCCAATGGCCACTTTATTTTCATGTTTGTGTGACGATTTGTATCATTTAGTCACACAAGTAGTGATTTATTATGGGATTTGATCACATAAAATTAAACCAAAAGTGGCCGTAGGTGATAATAAGTGTGACCATATGCTCTGTAATGTCAAGTAAACTTGTATTTTGTGTGACTATTGTCCATCCAATGGCCACTTTATTTTCATGTTTGTGTGACGATTTGTATCATTTAGTCACACAAGTAGTGATTTATTATGGGATTTGGTCACATAAAATTAAACCAAAAGTGGTCGTAGGTGATAATAAGTGTGACCATATGCTCTATAATGTCAAGTAAACTTGTATTTTGTGTGACTATTGTCCATCCAATGGCCACTTTATTTTCATGGTTGTGTGACGATATGTATCATTTAGTCACACAAGGAGTGATTTATTATGGGATTTGGTCACATAAAATTAAACCAAAAGTGGCCGTAGGTGATAATAAGTGTGACCATATGCTCTGTAATGTCAAGTAAACTTGTATTTTGTGTGACTATTGTCCATCCAATGGCCACTTTATTTTCATGGTTGTGTGACGATTTGTATCATTTAGTCACACAAGTAGTGATTTATTATGGGATTTGGTCACATAAAATTAAACCAAAAGTGGCCGTAGGTGATAATAAGTGTGACCATATGCTCACCCAATGGCCACCTGATTTGTATTTTGTGTGGCGTTTTGCACTATTCAGTCACACACAACTTATGTAACAAACAGTGGTCAAAGTGTGTGACCATATTACGTGCGTGCATCTTTTAGTCACATATAAAAAATCAATAGATGTGTAACAATTTGAATTAGTATATATAACACCACAAATAAAAATTGGAATGTACATAATTAATTAATATTGTAAAAGTTGGATCGGAATGTACATGATCAAAATCGACTAATTACTAACATCACAGTTGTAACGACTTTTTACTCTTGATCAGTTTGGTCTTCACTTGCTTTACCATGGAATCACTAGACACAAAACATTTGCTCCTTTTCTTTGATATATCTCATACAGTTCTGTTCTCATCATGGTCAGCTGACTTTTGTAGATAAGTAGGTGGTGGTGTTACCTGTACAAGAAACAAGGCGGCGCATATGTATCAAAATCTAAATAAAATTTGAAGAACTATATGTATCATTAGTAAGATATATAAAAACGTGTACTATATATGTACCTCCTCATCAATAATCACTTGATCCTTTGGCCACGCACAATAACCACATTCTACATCCTTAACTATTTTGACACCATTGTTTGCATTGTCCGGAATAAAAGCAGCATCCACTAACGATTTATCAACAGACACTTTGTAGCAATCGTTTGGAAGTGTTCTGTTATGAAGCTTCATTTTTTCATTTGACACCCAGACAGTACCCAACGCAATGACATTTGCCTTCTTTAACTGCCACAGTTTACACTTGTAAAACTAAAGAAAATGATATAACAACAATTATTATGTGTGTATATATATATATATATATGTATGTATGTGTGTGTGTGTGTGTGCATTGTAATTTGATTAAATCGAATAATATATGAACATTTAGGATTACATTACCTCCACCTGCGGTGTTGTTGGAGGCGGATTCTTTTGCGATTCTGAGTGTTTTGATCGTTGGGACGTGTTGTCATCTTGTGAATCTTGCGGCCTGTTTGACTGCTCAACAAATTTATAACAAATTTCTTATATAATACTCGGTAAATATCAAGTATGTAATATGTAAAATTATTAAACCACAGTGAGAAATACTGAAATCAAATTAACTCTAATGTTTTAACACTTACACTTGATTCTGTTGGCTTTTCCAAACTTGCAAGTCCATAATTAGACTTGCGAGAGCTGTCATCCTTCCCACAAACAACATCACTTAAGGCAGTATTTCCGCCCTCCTCATCAGGATGGGTAGCTATATCCACGGTAGGAGACGACACCTGCAATATAAATTAAGAAATACATTTGTCAGCAACCATGTTATTAAAGAATAAAATGTATGCATAAGTAAATCAATGAAAACTTTTCCTGTAATGCTGGTACTGTAGGTGTCAATGCATCCAACCGACTCTTAAGTTCGATAACCATTGCCTGTGTATATGTCACTTGGCTGGACAACGTCAACACTAATTTATCTTTGTCTTCATTTTTACGTTTCTCAGCTGCAAGTTCCGCTTCAAGTGCTTTGAATCTCGCATAATCGTATGCTTTTCTGTTTCGGGGTAGATTAAAATACGTCTTGACTGTCACTCCGCCTCCCACTCCTCTGGCATATCCAGATTTTTCGGGACCAAGCACCTCTATTAATCCGTCGCCATTGTCAACCTTTAAGGTTCCAGCTTTGATCTGCTCCTCAGCGGCTTCCTGCAGTAAAGATTTCATCAGGCAATTAATGTGTTTAATGCAAAACAAATATGAATTTATAAATGGAAAACTTCATGTCAAAATGCTTACTACTGCATTTGCCTTTTCTTTGGTTGTGTTGTCTCGAAATACCCCTTCTTTGTTTACCCTTCCTTTCACCCACAACAAAGCACGTGGGGGTTCTTCATGTTGTTCAATAACTTTATCTTCGATCTTACAATCATCAAATACACATGCATGTAAAGTTAAACCAATTAATATATTAACTTAGACAATAAAAAACAGAAACAAATTACATTTAAGACTTATTATATATACATGTAGTAATTAGAAACAAACATTCGCTTTGTAAATGTAAGTACCATTTTCTTTTTCACATATGTGTATCCACCACGTCCCATTGTATGCGGATAAAGAGACTTGGAGCGCGCCTCTTTGGCTGCACGTGACTTGCGCTTAGTTACAGAAGAACAAAATAATAATTAATTAGTTTAATTTAGGCATAACTTTGCAAACTCAAAGCATATGAAAGCTATATTATGTATGGAGTTAAATATAAATGACCATCACTAACCTGGTAATTTTCCGTGCTCGTATACTCTACGAATGCGTCCCATTCCACGGATTTGACAATTGAACTGTATTTAAATGGGACTTCTTTTAGATTTGCAGGTGTGTGTAGGTTAGGCAGGATGTACTTGTCCCTCAATTTACTTCTGAAAGTCCGTAGATGCCCACCTAGACGATACATTATTTTCCCTTTGTATGTCTCCTCAAGGACAAAATATCGCTGCAATATTAGAATACTCAAGTGGATCAGAAACTGAAACTATAATTGTAACAAAACATCTTTATCTAATTAGGTTACCACGATCAATATACTAGATAGCAAACAGATTACATATACTAGATGTACATATATATATATATATATATATATATATATATATATATATATATATGTATATGTATATATATATATATATATACAATGTATTCTCAACATTCACGAGTCTGTTTAACAGCAATCTAATGTGGTTTTTTAACATTAACAAATTAATTAAATATATGTACTTGCATATATAATATATATCTATAGTGTATTCTCAGTATTCATTTTCTGATAAATTATAAAGGAAACTAAAGGGATCTGATCAGTGTTTAAAACTTGCCGTGATTTCATCCCAAAGTTTTGCTCTTGATTCTGGATCGACCTTCTTCCATGTAAGAATCTTTAAGCCTATATGCTCACGCACCATGTCTCCCAAGAAACTTGCAAACACTGCGCTGTTATCCCCTGTGAGCCTGCCCATTGAATTGAAGGCTACATTGAGTTTTGATGCACCGGGTTTGTTAAACTTGTTGCGAAACTTAGCTAGCCTTGTGATGCCCCTTGGAGGAACTATTTTGATTGTTGAATCGGTGTTTTCACGGGCATCATGTTCTTTATCAGAAGATGAATCATACTCCTCTGATTCATACCTCTCATCTTCGTCGTTGCCATGATAAACATTATCCGCTGCTTTATCCATGAATCTTTAGTTGTTTAGGAGAGAGTAGTAAAAGATAATGTTTTGGTTAGTGTTTAATTTAGATCGGAATAATTGTGTAAAAACAGATTAATGATTGTTTGGGTTGTGGTTTGTAGGCATTAACTGTAATTATCGAATTTTTAGGAAGGTAAATGGTCACGGCTAATTTAAAAAAATTCGCTAATTTTAAATTTAAAATTTTTCAGCCACAAATTTGGCTCCAAAAAAAAACAAAGAAAAGCAATGAACTTGTTCTATTGTTTTATATTTATTTTACGAAATATAACAAAAGCGATTCATATAGATTAGTGGTAAAGGTGGTGGATAAAGTTGTCTGCTGGTCGCGTGTTCAAGTCTTGCATGTTGCCTTTTTTTTGTGTAATATCATCCTGTTTGTTGCACTTCATAGCCCAATACACACTCTGATACAATCAGTTTTGATTTCAAAGACACGAATTCAAATCAACATACACACGAATTTGATACAACCAGTTTTGAATTTAAATGGAGCAGCAAAATAAATAACAAATTGTACCAACAAACACACGAATTCAAATCAACATATATATATATATATATATATATATATTTAGCAGCAAAAAATATGTACATAATTAACAAATTAAATTGTGCCAAGTAACTGCCTATTTTTAATTCTAATCCCAAATGGCTACAAACTTGAGGTAACACGCGTCCCACAAACAAACGTTACAACAAAACAGCCATTCATGCCTATTCAACCACGCATCGATTAATCTAACCCTGTTGGATGCATGGTGGTGTGTACAACTAAGGCAGACAGGAAATTCCCTGTGGGTTAATCACGCGTGATCAGACAGCAGTCTACTAACCTTGGTCACGCTTTCTACCACACCCCTACGACTTGCTGCCTTTGTGTATTGGTCATTCAGGAGACGCCTTGCTTCTGCTATACTTTCTCCACCTTCTGCCATCAGCATCATACCAAGGACAAGTGTAGCATCACTTTGTCCCAACTTCGCTGCCTGCTGCAGCATTCCCTTTCCAGCCGCCTCATCGCCAAGATAAAACACCTTCACCTGATTAGCTCACAAAACAAACATAAATATGTATGTAACAGAGTACCATGCATCAAAAAATTAAATTGATTGGAAGATAAGACGTACCACTCCATCTCTAAACAACATGTTCTGGTTTCCCTTTTCCCTTAATTGTGCTAGCAGCTCAAACTTAAGAAAGTGAAACCTAAGTGAAAAGATGGAATCAACTTCCATCCTCAGATACACCTCATCATTTTCCCCTGCTCATGCAAAGGCTTTGCAACTATAATGTAGGTAATCAGGAAACCAAAGTAAATCCCTCATAAATGGTAATTTCTTAAAAACTAAATTTTAAGATTGGATACAATTTAAATCTGATGAGCCCTATTAGATGCGATACGGTTATTTAAAATTCTACTTAATGAATCGCTAAAATAGGCAAACACAGTGTTATTTAAGTTGAATCTATAATGTGAACTACGGTTTGTAAACTTACAGCGTCTTGCACTTGAAAAGGTCGATTGCACTCGAAGCCCCCAAATGCGCTAATATCTTTGCGATCACTTCGTCCGGGAGATCAAATAGCGATAACCCGTGTTCCTTGCTTAGTTGGCATTTCTTTGCAAGTTTGAATTCCATGATTTTGATCTTGCTTGTAGTTTTGGTTATGCTCTGTTTCAAGTTTTTTGGAAGTTGGTGCGCCGGGAACTGAAACACCTGGTGATGATGCGTAATGCCCACAGGCCGCCATTTTTGGTCTAATAGTCAATTACGGAAATACCCAAAAAAATAATAGGCTTCTTATTCTTTTAGTAAGGGTATTTATGTCAATAACACGTTTATTGTATATATTTAGACATCTACATATATGGTAACAAGATAAATTTTTTTTATACTTGATACAAAACTTAGGATAAGTGTTATTGTTCAATAAATGGTAAAATTAAACTTAAGATAAGTTGTATGATTCAATAAATGATGAAATAATTATATCCAAAGTTTAATAGTGGCGTCTGTGATATTGGTAATATCATATATGTGACACCCGACGATTTAGGGTTACTTATTAACCTACTAGAAACCCTAATTACGTGTGTATAGTTTAGTATTAGGCTAAATACTAGTAATTACTTGTAACTATTTGTATATTTATGTGAATATACACCCCCGAAATTGATTTATATTACGCTTACGCAATTTGGTGAAATTGTGCAAAACGACCGGACGGAGTCCGACACTGTATAAATACGACGTTGGTGAAAATATTTCTATAAATAACTTTAATCTATTTTTTTTAGAAGTTATTTATCATATATTATTATTATTATATAATAATACCCGAAAAACCTAGACGTTCCGATTAAAACGTCTCAAACGTAACGAAAACGCGCAGAACGTGCCCGACAATCGAACGAAATTCAAAATACACTTTTGAATCTAAAATATATTAATTAGTGAAAAGTTATCAATTAATATACCGTATCTTTAAACGATAACTAAAAACGTCCAAATAAAACGTCACGCGATTTAAAATCCGTACAACGAACGCGCAAATCGAGATTTCTAATTTAACGAATCATTTTTATAAATGTTTTTCAAGTATTTAGATTAAATACTTCAAATAAAAATATTGAAACTTAAATCGTTACTTAAAAACGTGTATTAAACGTTTAACACCAAACCGAGCGAGTAAACGAACGTAAAACGCAACAAATTAAGCTAGGAATGAAAAATGACCATAATGCCCTTGGTGGGGCCCATGAGAACGACCAGCCACCCCTCTCCTCCCCTTTTTGCTACCCATTCCCCTCCCCCATTCAAATTTCATGCAAGGATATCAATCCCACACTCCACCTCACTCCTCATTCTACACTCCACCCATTTCCACTTTCTCTCTATTCTCTCTCACACTCTTCCTCTCTCTAAACTCCAGAAAACTCAGTCCCTTTCACCACCCAAGAACCACCATTAACACCACCACTAAATCACCATCAACCACCACCATTTGCTAGGGTTTTTCAAGCTCAAGAGCATCATCTTCCTCATCATCACTTGTTCTTCATCTTGTTGGTATAAATCACCTAAACTCTTCATTAGTTTTACTTATATAATGTTTATTTACATGTTATAAAGTTCATCTATCATGTTTATGTCCAAAACCATTGACAAAAATCGTTTTTATAAATTATATTCAAACTTACATAATCTGTCTCAGAAAAGTCAGTTTAGTAAATCGACCAAAACTTGAGTTCTACAAAGAATTAGAAGATGCATTTTGTGCTGGTCTGCATGTGCTTGAAAACTGAGTATGGTTCTACCCATAAAATTTTATACCTATCAAGATGGACACTATAATTACTGGAAAAATTAAGTTAACCTCTAGACACATGGTAGAACAAATGGTAAAAATTTTGGACTCTAACTCGGAATATAACTAGTTAAGAAAAATAGAGGAAGTGAACCGACAAAACTTTAAAACATAAATATGGACTGTTTTTGGACTTTTATAAAAACCAAGACTTTTGGTGAACTCCGACATGAACCGACAACATATTTAGATCCTATAAACTGATATTTGGGTTGGGTGAAAGTTTCGGGTCAAACCGAGTAAGTTTGACCAAGTCAACAAAAGTGGCTCGTTTTCGAAAAACTTACTATATTTGGAAAGTGGTAACAAAAATGGGTTTGGGTGACTTAATTAGTAACTTGGATCAAAAACTAATTTTAGAAAGTTTCCCGAACGAAAACCGACACTTAGAACAATTTGATATAAAATTGAAAATTAGATCAGGCGTAAGTGCCACCCTACCAGCGACACTTACTCAAGTGACGCCTATAGCGTCACTTACCATTAGTGACGCCTGAACCAAGTGCTGCATATAGCGTCACTACCCCAAGTGACGCTGCCAACATAAAAATCACATTTAACGTCACTTGACCTAGTGCCGCTAACCAACTAAGTGACGCCCCTAAGTGACGCCCTGAGTGACGCCCTAAGTGACGCCTAAACAGAAACTTTAAAACTAGATTTCACACTAAGTGTTGAACTTCATGTAACATCTAAACTTATACGATATAACTCGATAACACATAAACATGCTTTGTAAGCACACGATACAACATCATAATGATAATGTCTTAACGAATTATTATTACAAACTTTCACCAATGGGTCGTACACGTCTTTGATAAACGAACTTGAACTACTATTTGGACATACTAGTTGATGAACTAGCTGTAGGTGGACATAAAACCCCCACCTACCCGATTGGATTAAGTGGACATTAACCCCCACTTATACAATCGCTATAGATGGTCTTTTGAGACATCTACTTATACAACCTCATACGTTTAGGGCGTTAGGAGGTTGCACACGGGAACGAGAACACCCACTACTTGCTAATATTTGATATTGTTTGCTACCTGCTTAACTCTGGTGAGTTTCATAGCCCCTTTTTACTTGTTTTAAATTGTTTTGGGGGAGAATACATACATACATGTTTTATACAACTGTCTTTATACATGTTTTATACAACTGTTGTTGTGCAACTATTTTTATACAACTGTCGTTATACATGCTTTATACAACTGTTGTTGTACAACTATTTTTATACAACTGTTTATAAACAAGGATAACGCATGAGTGAGACCATAATCCAACAAAACCCTCGCACATCGTAGTTCGTTAATTTTGAAGCGTGAATATTATTGGATAGATCTATCGGGGATTGACACCCCCGTCCGGGTTAGGTTGCTCTAACTGGTCAAACGGACGCAGTATTATTTGTTTAAACGAGTGTTCCGGATTAGACACTTGTCGAGGCAACAACAAGGGTTAAGCTTCGAACTATAAGCTCATGACGCAAAGGATAACAAATGAAAACAAAGGATAACAAAAGATAACAAAGGTTAACAAAGGATAACATGATACTTTTTACAACTGTTTTCGCATTCGTGCAATGCAAAAGAAATCGTGTGTTTCATACTCATGTTTTCAGCTGTTTAAACCTATGAACTCACCAACTTTATGTTGACCCTTTTAGTATGTATTCTCAGGTTTACAGACGCAGTAGGACTACCTACAGGAAACAAGACAGTAGGATGCTTTTGGGAAGCATAGCTCGAGTCGCATATTTTCAAACAAGAGATTTAATTGCATTCCTATATTTTATAGTTATAACTATGTAAATCTGCTTATATCATGCAAACTCCAGATGCTTTTGTAAACATTTAACTTATGGTAATGTAACTATTTTTCAAACGTCTCATGTAAAGGTCGTTTGCTTCAATCTTTGTGTTGTGATATTTAATTTGGTCGGCGCCCCCGTGACACCTCCCACTTCCGCTGCCACGTGTTTTGGGGGTGCGACAATATATCATATATTTCATTATTAAACTTAGGATCAGTTGTATGATTCAATAAATGATGAAATAATTATATCCTAAGTTTAACAGTGGCATCTGTGATATTGGTAATATCATATATCATATATTTCATTATTAAACTTAGGATCAGTTGTATGATTCAATAAATGATGAAATAATTATATCCTAAGTTTAATAGTGGCGTCTGTGATATTGGTAATATCATATATCATATATTTCATTATTAAACTTAGGATCAGTTGTATGATTCAATAAATGATGAAATAATTATATCCTAAGTTTAATAGTGGCGTCTGTGATATTGGTAATATCATATATCATATATTTCATTATTAAATTTAGGATCAGTTGTATGATTCAATAAATGATGAAATAGATATATCCTAAGTTTAATGGTGGCGTCTGTGATATTGGTAATATCATATATCATATATTTCATTATTAAACTTAGGATCAGTTGTATGATTCAATAAATGATGAAATAATTATATCCTAAGTTTAATAGTGGCGTCTTTGATTGTGATAACCCGAGAATTTCTGTAAATTCCGTACGTTTTAATGCATGCATATTAGACTAATTCCCTATATGATCAATGTGAATTTAAATTATTTCAAATGAAGTCTAGCACAAGCCCGTTTTTTTTACATGATTTCATATATTTGCTTTAATGCGCGAAGCGTTCGCGTACGTAATAATTATGAATTACACAAACATTCGGTAGAGACCGACACCACGAGCGATTGTGATCAAGCCAAGTATATAACATAAATCTATTTGAATAAAAATAGTAGTCATTATAAAACGAATATGCATGTCACATATATGTATACGCGTAGTCACTTTAATTAACACTTAAAAGCGCATATGAACCGAGAGGCTTACAACGGAAAGACGAGTGATGTAATTAATCAAACAAACCACTCGTAAATGAACTAATATTAGTAATATCAAATGCTAATAGCCTAATGACCCTAATCTACCTTAAAATACCACTAAATCACCTTAAGTACATAATTAGCATCTAATTAATCAAGATTAGCACCTAATGACCTAAATATCTACACTTAAACACAAAGATGGAAATCAAAAAGGGGCCCCCCCTTGCTCCCCTCCCTTTGGCCGGCCACCAAGGGGCCCCTAGGGCCCCCCCATGGTGAATTTCTCCTTGAATTACTTACACACACTACATGCACTCCATCCCCCATGCATGCTCACTCATTCCCTCACCATTTCACACACAAACTCTCCCTCCTTTCTCTCTCAAAATTTCGGCCAAAGCCCCCATCCCCATCACTCTCATCTTATTTTTCAAGAACACCACCATAAAACACCACAAACCACCATGAACCACCACCTCAAAACATAAAAATAACACACTTTAAACACACAAACATCTACAAACACTTACACCATCATACTACCATCAACAAAACAAGTTTAAAACAACATCCAAGTTAGAGAAAACATACTTTCAAGAATCAAGTTCAACCTTGCTTCAAGAACAACAACAACCTTTGTAAGGAAACTTTCCTTAAACTTTTATTTTCTTATATATATGTGTTTATACTAAGAATGTTCACTTACACTAAAATATATTTTAAAACACTTACTTCATCTTTTAAAAATGTTAACTAGCAAGTTTTATAAAAATAAAGTTTATAAACAAGTCAAGAAACTTTAAAAGTGTAAAATCATACATTATACACTTTAAACTTCTCAAACATGTAATGAACTTTTATTTATGTTGAAATAATTATTTTGAACTAAGAAACACAATAAACTTGTAAAAACATAAACTTTGTAGTTTAAAAGTTAGCTAAACACACTTTTGGGTGAAAAATGACAAAGACAAAACTTAAGGGACTAAAAGTGTGAGATCTAACTTTGGAGGACAGAAATGTTAAAAATAATATTAATGATGTATTAACATGTTAAAACATGGATCTAAGTGTTAAAAACCAAACCATTGTGGTTAGAAACCAAGAAAACTAAACTATGAGGTTAAAAGTGGAAAAATGGAAACTAAGAGGACCAAACCTGTCAAAACAGAAAGTTTCTGACCTTGAACGTGAAAATCAGTAACTTAAGTGTATTTAAGCTTAAACCATGACTTAGAACTATAATTATATGGTCAAACCCTAATAAACCGAAATCTTGCGCTAGGAATGAAATAAATAAAAGTAAAGGGACTAAACGTGTAAAAATGAGAACTCTTGGACCTGGACTGACCATATCAGTAACTTAGACTTAATTTAATATTAATGATGTTTTAAAACAATAGCCATATGGTTAAACCCTACTAAACCGAAACATGATGCAAGAAACGACAAAAATGAAAGTAAAGGGGTTAAAACCGTACAAACCTAAAACCTTGGACCTGGGCTGTTCATATCAGTAACATGCACACAAAATAATGTTGAGGATGATTTAGAATAATAATCATGTGGTTAAACACATACAAACCAAAGTATCATGCTAGATATGGACTAAACACAATTATAGGGACTAAACGCGTACAAACTATAAGTTATGGACTGAGATGATAAAAATCAGTAAGTACATAAATATAAAGTCTAATTTGTAGTTTGGTGCATTAAAACCAAAGATTGTATAGTTACAAGTCGACAAACCGAACTTTTGGGTTAAAAATGAGATAATTGAAACTTTAGGGACTAATAGTGTAAAATCAGAAAGTTGGGGACTATAAACTTAATAATATTAAATTTAGTGACTACAAGCTTAAACCATGATAAAAATTGTCGGGAACCTAAGGCACACGGTAGAAATCAAGGAAACCAAACATATTAACCGAAAACGACAAAATATAAACTACAAGGACTAAAACTGTCAATTCTAGAAACTTGTGGACTGATGTAAACCTTCTGTAAATCAGGGGACTTTATGATAAAAATATACTTTAGATATCATGATTAATTTAAATGCCGAGAAACCGCAAGGACCGACTTATTACAAATTAATGTTATATATATGCTACAAATCAAAAATTAACATATTATATAGTGAATAATATTATGTTGAGACCTTATTCATAACTTGAACATTTTAGCAAAACTATAATTGATCACGTCGTGTCGTATACACTCTAAGTGAAGTGAACACTTAGTATAGACGGTCTATTAAAACGTCTACTGTTATTAATTTGACCTTACGCATTTAGGGCATAAAGAGATTTTATTGGGTTCAAATACTTAAACTTGATTTGCTAGCACGCTCGGACTCAGGTGAGTTCACAGCCCCATTTTACTGCTTTTAATGCTTTCAAATGTTGGGGTGGAAAACATATAACTGATTTATGCGATTATTGGAAACTGACTTGTATCTTTATGAGAGCCTAAGTTCGCAAGTTGTAGCATATAAGTCCTTTGCTTACAATGACTATAACCATTAACTAGGTGACTCTAGCCACTAAATATACGGATAGTACTATCGGATTGACATCCCCCACTAATTATCTTAGTTAGTCGCGCTAACTAGCGACATTGTTCGCGACCAGGATCGTATATTTACTTTGTCCAAGGCAACGATTGTTATGTCGTGGTTTAGTTATAGGCTTAGTTTCGGCATATTAACTCTTTAGGCCTAGCTAGCCTTTGAGGGATCACAGTCAGCATTTCAACATTTAAATAATCGTACAAGAGGCCTTCGATGCCACATATTGAATTACTGATGCATTTTTTTTATCAAACTGATTTACGGTAGAGTCTTAAACCTGTGAGTTCACTCAACAATTATGTTGACGTTTTAAATATGTTTTTCAGGGAATTAGCCATGCTGCGAGACCACATGCATTTTGGAACCGTACCTGCCCTGTAACTTAGGATGCCATCTTTTGAACAATGTACTTTTGTGAAACTGTGAAATTTATGACACTGCTTTTGACGCCTCGATAAGGCTGTAATGTTTGTAAAACTTTTAATGGCATCTTAATGTATTAGACGTTCTGCGATAATCATATGCTCTTGTATTATTTATTTGGATCGAGTCACGCCCCGATTAATACTAATGCTTCCGCTAAAAACGAAATTACCGATTTTTGGGGTGTGACATTGATATTGGTAATATCATATATCATATATTTCATTATTAAACTTAGGATAAGTTGTATGATTCAATAAATGATGAAATAATTATATCCTAAGTTTAATAGTGGTGTCTGTGATATTGGTAATATCATATATCATATATTTCATTATTAAACTTAAGATCAGTTATATGATTCAATAAATGATGAAATAATTATATCCTAAGTTTAATAGTGGCGTCTGTGATATTGGTAATATCATATATCATATATTTCATTTTTAAACTTAGGATCAGTTGTATGATTTAATAAATGATGAAATAATTATATCCTAAGTTTAATAGTGGCGTCTGTGATATTGGTAATATCATATATCATATATTTCATTATTAAACTTAAGATCAGTTATATGATTCAAAAATGATGAAATAATTATATCCTAATTTTAATAGTGGCGTCTGTGATATTGGTAATATCATATATCATATATTTCATTATTAACTTAGGATAAGTTGTATGATTCAATAAATGATGAAATAATTATATCCTAAGTTTAATAGTGGCGTCTGTGATATTGGTAATATCATATATCATATATTTCATTATTAAACTTAGGATCAGTTGTATGATTCAATAAATGATGAAATATTTATATCCTAAGTTTAATAGTGGCGTCTGTGATATTGGTAATATCATATATCATATATTTCATTATTAAACTTAGGATCAGTTGTATGATTCAATAAATGATGAAATAATTATATCCTAAGTTTAATAGTGGCGTCTGTGATATTGGTAATATCATATATCATATATTTGATTATTAAACTTAGGATAAGTTGTATGATTCAATGAAACTAAAATAAAAAAAACCTGCATCAGCCTAGATTCGAACACAGGTTTACATGGTAGTCGTCATATACCTTCACTCAACACACTGAAACCACTCAAGCACAAGTTCTTTTTGTTAATATTTATGTAAAGTATTCATTTTAAAGTGTTTGAAGGTGATCAGTTTTCTATAATTCCCCTAATTTACTTAATTAAAACCCTAATTATTTACAAAACAACACGCCGTACACAACTAATCTAAGATTCGAACCCTCCAATGGACAAGTCTTGGATGGAAACAAGCAGGATGAACAAACGTTATATAGATGGAGTAAAATCATTTATTGATTACGCGGTAGGCAACTTGGAGAAGACGACTAACATCGACCCTCTAGTAAATAAACATGTTCAGATCCCATGTCCATGTACCAAATGTTTAAATCATGTAGTGCGTACAGTGGAGGAAGTGCATTTCCATTTATTCAGTAATGGCATTGATATAAGCTACACAAAGTGGACTAAACATGGAGAAAAGGATGATTCATCATCTAGTGCCGTGGAACATCATCACAATGGTGCAACAGATTATGTTGACACCCAACAAACGGATTCTGATACAGACATTGCAACAGATGCCCCAGAAACAGTTGAAATGGTTAATGTTGCAAACGATAACTTTGATGATGAGGATCCGGATGACCAACTCAAGTTTCATGAACTACTTTCAGATACAGAGAAGCCGCTTTTCAAAGGATGTCCGTTCACAAAGTTGTCAGCAATTGTTCAACTACTAAACTTGAAAAGTAAGTATGGTTGTTCTGATAAGTTCTTTACTGAACTACTGGGATTGTTAAAAAAGATGCTACCTGATGATAATGAACTACCAGAAAAACCTTACCAGGCAATTTTTTTTTTGAAATTAATGGGGTCAGGATACCAAAAGATAGATGTATGTATAAACAATTGCCTTCTTTACTGGAAAGACGATGAGGAATCGACTGTGTGTAGAACTTGTGGGACATCAAGGTGGAAGCTGGATCAGAAGACAAATAAAGTGAATGATAAAATTCTAGCAAAGGTAATGTGGTATTTTCCAATAATACCAAGATTGAAACGACTCTTTAGGATAGAAAATATTGCCGAAGAATTAAGATGGCACGCGACTAGGAGGGAAACAGATGGTGTGTTACGTCACCCTGCAGATTCACAGGCATGGCGTACCATAGATACAAAATTTCCTGAAATTGCAAAAGATCCAAGAAATCTAAGGCTAGGAATATCGGCTGATGGGGTTGACGTCAATAGAGGAAATAGGCATCACAGTGTGTGGCCAGTTTTAACTGTCATTTACAACCTTTCTCCATGGTTGTGTATGAAAAGAAAGTTTATATCGCTTTCTGTGTTGATCCCTGGATACCCGGGAAATGATATCGATGTTTTTTTGGAACCGTTGGTTGATGATCTGCAAACCTTATTCGAGAAAGGGGTTGACAAATATGATGCTTCCACAAAAGAAGTCTTTAATCTACGTGCGGTTGTGTTATGGACAATAAATGATTACCCTGTACTCGATACTTTATGTGGCTGCCCAACCAGTGGATACAAAGGTTGTGTAGTATGTGGGAAATAAACAGATTGTGTTATACTTCCTGCGTCATCCAAGCAGAGTTATGTTGGTCACAGAAGATATCTACCATATACACACGCATTCAGAAAGCAAAGGAAGGCGTTCAATGGACAACAAGAATTCCTCCCGTCTCCAATTCCAATGACTGGGGAAGAAATATACAACGAGGTCAAACATATTGAAAATAAGTGGGGAAGGGTAAACCGACCAAACAATAAGGCATCAGGAAACCAGAAAGATACGAGAGGCATAGGTGGGAAGAAACAAAATCACGAAGGGAAAAGAGGAACTCAAGATGGTAGTTCAAGCCAGATAGATCAAGGTGATGCGTACTGGAAGAAATTCAACATTTGGTATCGAAAGCTTAAGTATTGGAGGCATAATGAAATTAACCATTGTATTGATTTCATGCATATAGAAAAGAATGTTGGTGAGAGTCTAGTCGGAACTTTGCTAAATGTTCCAGGAAAGACGAAAGATGGAGAGAATGCTCGATTGGATCTGAAAGAGTTGGGGATAGATAAACCAGAGTTGTTTGCTAGGAAAGAAGGAGACAAAACAATACTACCTCCAGCAGGTTACACATTAACGAATGCCGAGAAAGACATCTTTTGTGAAACGTTATACAACATCAGAGTACCTCAAGGCTATTGTTCAAATTTCTCATCTTTAGTCAGCCTAAAAGACAGGAAGCTCATCGGCCTTAAATCACATGACTATCACATGCTAATGCAAGAGTTTTTGCCCATTGCAATACGGTCAATCATGGATCAACCCACACGATATGCTATCATCAGGTTTTGTTTTTTTTTAAATCGATATGTAGCAAAGAAATAGTATTGGATGAACTAGATAAGATGCAAGAAGAACTTTGTGTCACACTCTGCCTGCTCAAAAAGTTCTTTCCTCTGTCATTTTTTGATATTATGGTCCATTTGACTGTGCACCTAACTAGGGAGGTAAGATTATGTGGTCCGGTATGCTTTCGTTGGATGTATCCCTTCGAACACTGTATGAAGGTTATTAAAGGACATGTTCGAAACAGAAATAAACCAGAAGGATGCATTGCTGAGGAGACTATTGCAGAAGAAACAATAGAGTTTTTCGCAGAATATAAAAAATCCATGAAAACTATTGGTATTCCACATGATGAACATGAAACTGATGAAAACAATGAGGACGGAAAGCCACTGTCGGCAGGCAAATCAAGTGGTGTTTCTGCAGAACTCCTTCAGAAAGCGCATTTGTATGTAATACAAAACACAGATGAAATTCTACCCTATATCGAGTAAGTATTACTAACACATGTCTGTTTAGTTACTTAAATTGTTGCAACAAACATAATAAGCAGACACCTTGTTTCAGGCGACACAAGTAGGTTTTAGAAACACAAAACCCGGGTATGCGAAAAGCGTTGCTGCAGAATGAGCACATTATAAATTTTGGTACCTGGTTACGCGAAGAGGTAATTAATTATTTTTTGTAACTGCTTGTTTGTTGAACCTTCAATTTAAAGCTCATTTGTATATACTTGTAATGATATTCAGGTTGCCAGAGAATTAGCTATCTCCAAAGAAACTGTATCAGAAACCGTAAGGTGGATTTCACATAGACCACGCGCCACCATAGTGAAATACAGTGCATACAACATCAATGGGTATACATTTCGTACTAAATGTACTGAAGGCAACGTTAACCAAAACAGTGGGGTTAGTATTGTGACAGAAGATATGCACATATCCAAAGGAGTAGCAACCACAAGACGCAAATTGTATTATGGGGTTTTGCAAGAGATATGGGTACTAGATTACCGTTTCAGGCAACTCCCTATTTTCAAATGTGATTAGGTTAACCATCGGAATGGTGCGGTCAAACGCGATACTAAGCTTGGTTATACATTGGTTGACCTGAATAATTTAGGCCACAAGGTTGATCCGTTCATATTAGCCTCACAAACACGACAAGTGTTTTATGTGAAAGACCAGGCAAGTAGAAATTATATTGTATTGAACACACCTCCCAAGAATTACAGAGATACATATGATGAAATCGATGAGGAATTTAGTACCGTCATTCACCCGCACAATGATAACATTTTTCCACGGGTGGATCCATGTGACTTGGGTAATGAATCACGAGATGATTACTATCGAACCGACAGTGGAGGTATTGTTATAAAATCCAAGTGACCGCACCATGTCATGCCGGAACACTAGCTATATAATTGTAATACATTAGCCTTGTAAATTACTTTTTAATTATTTTATGGAATGTTTATTTGTATCTTAATTTCTATATATGACTTAAACAATGATTATTTGTATCTTAATTTCTATGACTTAAACGTGACCATAAACATCATTTGGTTACACATTTGTGAAATGGTGTGGCTATTGTAAAGCAATATGTGTGACCATATGTACCTATTTTTGGCTACTCCGAAACCATGTGTGACAAACTCGACTACATGATTTAGTCACATAAACAATTAATTAAAGTGACCATATAGTGGCATATGATTTAGACACAAAAAATAACATTGTATGTGACCAATATAAAACTTAGTGATAATTGATGTCAATTTTGGCTCTAAAAAATAGCCACATGAATATTTCACAAAGTGACTGTTGTGAATATATTCGTCACATAAAATCAACTTAAACGTGACCATAAACATCATTTGGTTACACATTTGTGAAATGGTGTGGCTATTGTAAAGCAATATGTGTGACCATATGTACCTATTTTTGGCTACTCTGAAACCATGTGTGACAAACTCGACTACATGATTTAGTCACATAAACAATTACTTAAAGTGACCATATAGTGGCATATGATTTAGACACACAAAATAACATTGTATGTGACCAATATAAAACTTAGTGATAATTGATGTCAATTTTGGCTCTAAAAAATAGCCACATGAATATTTCACAAAGTGACTATTGTGAATATATTCGTCACATAAAATCAACTTAAACGTGACCATAAACATCATTTGGTTACACATTTGTGAAATGGTGTGGCTATTGTAAAGCCATATGTGTAACCATATGTACCTATTTTTGGCTACTCTGAAACCATGTGTGACAAACTCGACTACATGATTTAGTCACATAAACAGTTACTTCAAGTGACCATATAGTGGCATATGATTTAGACACACAAAATAACATTGTATGTGACCAATATAAAACTTAGTGATAATTGATATCAATTTTGGCTCTAAAAAATAGCCACATGAATATTTCACAAAGTGACTGTTGTGAATATATTCGTCACATAAAATCAACTTAAACGTGACCATAAACATCATTTGATTACACATTTGTGAAATGGTGTGGCTATTGTAAAGCCATATGTGTGACCATATGTACCTGGTTTTGCCTACACTGAAATCATGTGTGACAAACTCGACTACATGATTTAGTCACATAAACAGTTACTTCAAGTGACCATATAGCGGCATATGATTTAGACACACAAAATAACATTGTATGTGACCAATATAAAACTTAGTGATAATTGATGTCAATTTTGGCTCTAAAAAATAGCCACATGAATATTTCACAAAATGATTGTTGTGAATATATGCGTCACATAAAATCAACTTAAACGTGACCATAAACATCATTTGGTTACACATTTGTGAAATGGTGTGGCTATTCTAAAGCCATATGTGTGACCACTAGCTTTTCCACATTCTAACACACACTGCACATATGGTCACATAAAAAGTTATGTGACCATATGTTCCTGATTTTGGTTACACTTGTATTATGTGTGACAAACTCGACTACATGATTTAGTCACATTAACAATTACTTCATGTGACCATACGGTGGCATTTGGTCACAATGTTTAAGAGTGTGACAAAGATTCGTCACGTTTAATTTGTATAATGTGACTAATTCATCGAACTTACTCTTCATTTGTCACGCATTCCAAATTCATATGTGACTAACTAATCAGCAAAAAAATAGCAGATCCCTTTCGCCACATAAATGTTCGAACGTGTGTGACTAAATAGTAACGTGAATTTTATTTTCGTACCTATAGTCACACAAATGTTCGAATGTGTGACAATCTGATTTCGAGCATGTGTGACCAAAGCCTCATTTTGTACTAGTGAATCTTATGCTGTGATGTGTTAAAGTTTTGTCATCATCAAATAGGGGTAGATTGTTGAGGCATGATCCCTTATAATTGATTTTATGGTAACAACAACTTGAAAATAACACTAAGTATGAATCATGAACAGCCAGCATAGAGTTTCATCTCAATAGTTCAAACAGCGCATAAGTCAGTCTGTGTGTTGGTTTCAAAAGAATGTCTGTGTGCTGGCTATGCTCAACCAGCACAGAGAATTCTGTTTGAGCAGCTTTCATATAATGAAGGTTGTTTCCTGAGCTGTCCACTCATGTTTTACGTTCAACAAGTTGAAGACAAGTTGAAGAGAGATTCTGAAGACCCGGCGGTGGGAATGAAGAATGCTTACAGCCAGCTCAGAGAATGAAGAATGTCAAGATTGCACAGATTCAATCTTAATATTTATGCAAACACTTGGGGGCAACATATGTGTGTCCAGACAACTCATGAGATAGTGTACGAAGAATTACAGCTATCAATTGTGGATGTTTGTGGCATGGTGTACCCCCTGCTATTCTTAACCAATATGACGGCGCGTATAGTGCACGCTCGACAAGCTCTACACTGCGCAGATTATGTCTGCAGTACAATTCTGTTTGTTATTGGGAACGTCTGACATTTGTCCATGGAGCATAAGACGCGTCAAGTGTTGTAATTGGTTAAAGAACTACTCAATGTGTTCAAGCTAGCCTATAAATAGAATACTTAGCAGAATTGGCTAAGTGTGAATTTTGATCAATCAATTTCATATAGGCAGAGTAATAGAACAGTGTTTAGCCAGCTCTTAGTGTGTTCAAGAGTTGTAGCAGTGAAAGTGTAATCTGTTCAACAAGTTAACTATTCCGCTTTAAGTTAACATTGTAATTCTTTGATTTTATTGAAATAAAAGAATTAAGTTGAAAATTACATCTTTGTGTTACTGTTTCATTTACCTGTGTTTGAGTTTGATCAAAAGAAGTTGTATTCACCCCCCCCCCCCCTACAACACATTCATATATTTCGGGACCTACAGTATGTTCTATCAATTAGAAGTTTTCAAAGTTCGATTCGTACAATAGTAAAAAGTGTAAAGTTTAATACATAGTGAAACAATAAACCTTTATAATATTTAGTCATTTAGAATTTAATGTAAGATTAAAATTATCTAACTTTACAAAGAAAGAAAAAAAATTAATTTTTATATACATTACCATTCCTGGTAAATATATGCTCTATCATACGAAACAATAAACCCTTATAATATTTAGTCATCTAGAATCTAGTGTAATATTAAAATTATCTAACTTTATAGAAAAAGAAAAAGAAAATAAAAAAATAATAATATTGTCACTATTCATATAATAGTAATGTACATTCACATTCTTGGTAAATGTATGTTCTATCAATTAGAAGTTTTCAAAGTTCGATTCGTACAATAGTAAAAAGTGTAATGTTTAACACATAGTGAAACAATAAACCTTTATAATATTTAGTCATTTAGAATTTAATGTAAGATTAAAATTATCTAACTTTACAAAGAAAGAAAAAAAATAATTTTTATATACATTACCATTCCTAGTAAATGTATGCTCTATCATACGAAACAATAAACCCTTATAATATTTAGTCATCTAGAAGTTAGTGTAATATTAAAATTATCAACTTTATAGAAAAAGAAATATAAAATAAAAAAAATAATATTGTCACTATTCATATAATAGTTGTTTTGGTCAAAAATTACACTAAGCAATTAAGTGATCAAATTTTAGATTGTGAGGTATAATGTTGAAATTAGTTTCAAGGTAATTATGTTGTTATACGATTATCTATATTAGTAAATACGAATTTTGAATGAAAATACACTTGAAGTGCGTTAATCCTTGTTGAATAAAGATTTAAGAAAAAAGCTCAAGAACAAATTAAGGGTAATGCTAAATAAACAATGAAAAAAGGTAAAGTAAATGTAATCGACATGAGGATATACGAGGAAAGCCCTTGATCAAGATTGATCGCCGGCACAAAACCTCGGGAAGGATCAAATGATCCTTGCCTTTGTTGATTTTATTAAAATGAGAATAACGAATTACAAGCTAAGAGCACAAGGATGATCGGCTAAGTGATTATGTGTGTGAATCTAGCTAAGTGTTGATGAAAACGAGTATTAACGAGAGCAATAGCAGAGTGTTTATGTGTTTCATAGGTGGAAATAGTATGCGTTCCTTTTTTCTAATCGATCATCCATGCTTCAATTATATACTAAGAGCGCATAACAATATTTCTGAGAATCTCGGGATCCTCCGATGAAGGATGAAGACCACCAACGTCTATTTTAACTTCATTTTATACGTGCAGCTGACTTGGTCATCCTTGAATCATATCAAAGCTTCCTCACGTAATCCGGAGCATATCTCATAACGCGTTCCATATATGACCTGGTCAATACTCAAAGAAGATAAACACGTTAAACATCGCATGATCCTGAACTAATATAGGTCCAAGATCCTGAGCCATGCACACTCCAGAATAAACATAGGATCCTTACTTAATCATCCCACTTATCCATTATCCTGCATAATTAAACAAATATATCCTGACTAGGATCCTGCAAGATAAATAATAAGAGTATTTCCAGGATCCTTAATTATGACTGTGATCCTGAAAGTATACTTACAAACTATCATTATCCTGATATGCGAATACGGAATACAAATCATAAATGCTTTTCATACCTGTGAGACGGGACTATGATGCTAATAAGGATCCTGCAATGTTAAACAAAAAATCTACCCACAAAAATTGCCCCTGAAGTTATAACGTTTTTCAGGATCCTTAAACATTGTAACTTCCAAGGATAACCGCCCAAATCGTGTTAGGTAGTTACATCGATTAATGCGCCTGAATACTTATAGAGATTCTAACGCATGTCATATCCTGTTCAACCTCTACTCCATCTTCTTCTCGACTCATTCTCAGGTATTCCCTCTTTCTCTTTTTTGTTTTCTTCATTACTTAGCTATTTTTGCATCAAAGATGAACCCTGTAACTAGAAATGAGTCAGACCTTCCCGATTTTATCGACCAAAAAATGATTTCCGACCCCGTTCCTTCTTCATTATCCAATTCCGATATGTAAAAACTCAAAAGTACTTTTCCAGGAAAACACTATCTTCCGAGCTTATGATCCTAATATCCACGCCGATCATCGATCAGACCAATGGATATGCTTTCCTGAATTCCCTTTTTCCCTAGGGCTTAAATACCCTTTTCCAGATGTTTTCATGGATTTTTTTAATATGACAGGGCTTTGTTACTCACAAATAATGCCCATGATTTGGCGTACACTTTTTGTTATCCAATCCGTCAATGACTCCCATCATACACATCTTGGAATTCCTGAAGTAGCCCAGACTTATCATCTTCGCTCCCACGGTTCCAATTATTTTCTCTTCAAAACCAAACCTAAGCATAAGCATCTCGTTCTTGGCGCTACTCAGAATGATCCCAAATGGAGAGAGAATTTTTTCTTTGTTGATCGAAAATCTCTTCCTAACGGGGAACTGATTCCAACTGTTTGGCTCACTAAGGGTAGGGTAAAAACTATTACATGAATGTACCTTTATATGCACCCACTTTTCTGATCTTTCTCGTTTCTTTTGCAGCAATCTTTGAGAACTTAGCTCCCCCTCTTCCTCACTCTGAGGAATTGATAAGGAATTTTCTGCAAATCCCCGAAAGTAACATGACGTTTTTGTACCCCTCTTCACTGGAAATCATGAAGTCACAAAAAGCAACTCCAACTACACCAGGTAAATTTCACATTCCAAATTTTTTTTCCTTCTTAATCCCGTATTCTTAGTAAGATTGTATTCTTAAAACAGCATCCTTCTTTTCCTTGTCGGACATTGATGATGAAGATGTGCCGATCAAGGAGGAAAAATTTGTTGTTGAACCCAGTAAAGCTAGAGTCCTCAACCTCAGTTCCAGGTCATTTACCAAGAAAAGGAAAACCATCACTATTGAGGATCCTGATGAGCCCACACTCGATTTTGATAAGGTATACCTTGTCATCCTCGTTCAACTTTTCACCTAGATATCAACCTTATGTACTCAATTGTATCTGTCTTTTCTAGGCTATGAAACAAGATGCCAAATGTTATAAGGAGAAGGTGGAAATGGTTGAGAGCACAAAGAAGACAGCTGCCACTGCTGCAGAATCTTTTACTTTGAAGATTGCTCATTTAAAGAGTGAAATCAAGGGTATCAAGGCTTATGTTGCTCATAAAGATGCCGAAGCTCAGAAGAGAATTAATGAAGAATGAGAGATTCTGGTCGCTGATATCAAGAAAGATGCAACTGTTGCGGTGCTTACAGCCAGGATCCTTATGGTGACTGAAACTAGTGCTAAGGGTCTAGACACATCATTCTGGAATATCCAAGCCTGGCAAGATAAATTGGCAAAATTGAAGGGTGAAGACCCAGAGGTTGGAACTTTCCTTGATGAAGCAAGTGGCAAAGGAACCAAAACACTTGCCAAGAAGACTCCTGATGCGTCAACACAAAAGGTCACTATTGATGTCGAGGACATCGAAATGCATAACCCAGTACCAGCATCGGAAACCCCTGAGAATCCTACTGAAGTCAAGGATTCAACCCCAGGCAAGGAAGGCATATAACTAGTCAGAGCCTGGTACTGCTTTTATATTCTTAAAATTTAAGGGTTGTGATTGTAATAGACAATTATTAGGGATGAGGTTGATCTGGTATGGTCAACCATGGTGGTGTTAAATGTGGTTTATGTTAATCACAAGACAATTTTATTTTCCTGCACTTTTGAACTCTGATTCAGGATGAATAATCCTGAAATCTTTTGGTATGAATGATATTAGGATATTATCTACATCTTGTGTCTTCAGGATACTGAGGAGATTCCCTCAGCATATTTGCTTGACAGTTGCTTAAAAACATGATCCTGAGGAGATTCCCTCATGATACATCCAGGATAATGAGAAGATTCTCTCAATATCCATTCAGCATTACAGGTTTCAAGGATTCTTAATCGGATCTAAGATAATCTTGAGTTTAGGATCCTAAGATTTCAGGATCCTAAAATATTTTATAGATAATGATGAATCCCAGTGGATATTTCCTGTAACATGAAAATGTTGATAACTTGTAAATTGATTGCGAAAACAATTTATTTTTTGATAAATGTTGTGATCTTAAAAAGATTTTGTGATCCTTAGATCAAAACAATTTTGACAATCATGAAAACATTAGAGCTAATAAAGTTATTTATTAGACTTAACCAATGAGAACTTTGATAATGTAAAAACATTATAACCATTAGATAGTTTAATAAAACTATAAGAATGACATGTAAATGCCAAACCATTAGGTAATGTGAAAACATTACAAACCGTTTGATTCTTGGACTAAGCCATTTGAGACATGAAAATGTCTAACCAAAGAGTAATGTAGAAACATTACAAACCTTAGAGTGACATGAAAATGACACAAACCTTAGATCGACACATCTAGTGCACATCAGTGTCGACATTCGTTAGCGTTTGATCTATAGGCCAATGGAAATGAAGTTGTTGGGTACCAGAGGCATCACCGATTCCTTAACCGTGGCACTATAATCAAACATCATGTGCATATGGCGGGGTGTATAAACCCTAGAGGTGTTTATCCGTTTTGAAACCTCTACATCTTAGAGGATCGCTGGGATCCTTAACGGAGGAGAGGTGGCCAACCTCTAATCTTCATTCCATGATCCTTAAATGCATGAACTACAACAAATACAAGATCTTGGGTAAAGGTGGGTGTTAGTTTGCCTAACACCCCTCCGATGCTTAAGTCAGTACAGTATTCAATGAGAATAATAATTATGAAAAACTCTCATGCATATACTAATATATTATAATACACAGACACACACACACAAACACACACACACACACATATATATATATATATATATATATATATAGTAAAGAGTATCAAAATCAATAGAGTTAAGGATCATAGGAGTACCTTTTTGTATTGAATTAAAACATTCAACTTACAAATGATAGAGTTTTAAATGAATGGCGTTCCAGGATCTTGGAGGTAATTCTCCATCCATATTGGCCAACCAATATGGCCCCTTTCCAACATCCGAATATATTAAATATGGACCTTCCCACTTTGGTGCTAGCTTTCCTTCCACAGAATTCTTAGTATTTTGAAATACTTTCCTTAATACCAAATCTCCTACTCGAAACCTTCTTATTCTAACATTTTTGTTGTAGGATCTTGAAATCCTTTGTTGATATGCAGCAATCCTGAATTTAGCATGATCCCTTAACTTATCCACAGTGTCTAGATCCTGACTCAATGCTTCTTTGTTTGCTTCCAAAGTCTGCATCTGGGATCTTGCCGTTGGGATTACCATTTCCGTTGGGATCATAGCTTCTGATCCAAACACCAAAGCAAAAGGAGTTTGCTTAGTTGCCTCCTTTTCTATGGTCCTATCGGCCCATAAATCGAAAGGTAGTTCTTTAGCCCATCTTCCCTTCTTGGCATCCAACCTCTTCTTGAGATTATTGATTATGATCTTGTTGCTAGACTCCGCTTGTCCATTAGCTTGAGGATGGACGGGTGTTGAAGTTATCATCTTGATTCCCCAACTCTCACAAAACTTAGTTGTTCTTTTATCAATAAATTGAGATCCATTATCACATACTATTTCCGCTGGGATCCCAAACCTTGTCAGGATATTTCTCTTGATAAATGATATTACATCCTTTTCTTTTACTTGAACAAATGCCTCAGCTTCTATCCATTTGGAAAAATAATCCATCATTGCAAGCATAAACACCTTTCCTCCAAGAGCTGTAGGTAATTTTCCCACAATATCCATTCCTCATTTCATAAATGGCCATGGTGAGATAATCGGATGCATCAGTTCTGCTGGTTGATGATGGATGTTCCCATGTGTTTGACAAGCATCACATTTGCGAGCAAAATCCATGGAATCCTTCTTCATAGTAGGCCAAAAGTATCCTGTCCTTAAAGTTTTTGAAAATAATGCTCTGCCCCCAGAATGATTCCCGCAATCACCTTCATGTATATCCTTAAGTACTGCTTTTGCTTCAGGATCCTCGAGGCGTCGCAATAGTGGTCCTGCAAGTGATTTTTTATACAATATACGATTTTCAATAGTAAAACGGGATACCTTTAATTTAAAGGCTTTAGGATTATTTTCTTCCTTAGGGATCACATCATGTTGTAGATATTCCATGATCGGCTGCATCCATGATCCTGACTTGCCCCCAGAACCTAATGTATTCGAATTATCTCCAGACTGAGGATCCTCAACATCACATACTTTCTCTTCATTGTTATCCTTGTCAGCAATGCCAGGTGCTGCAATATCTATAATTGGTATTTTAACATCTGATGGGATCCTTAGACTTGACCCCAGATTAGCTAGAGCATCCGCTTCAGTGTTATCCTCACGTGATACCTGTTGAATGTCGAAGATCTCGAAGCTACCTGCAAGATCCTGGTTTCAACATCTAGTAGGCTTTTACTTACATAGTAAACAGGATGTTGTTGCCCTTCATGATCCTTTACTAGTACCGCACTTACAGCATTTCGGGATACCGAGAGATAGAGGAACAATGGCTCACCATTCTCAGTCTTCATCAATAAAGGAGCTGATGACAAGTAATTCTTCAATTCTTGAAACGCAGCTTCATGTTTTTCTCCCCATTTGAACTTTTTGTTCTTCCTTAGGATATCATAGAATTCCTTACATCTGTCTGAGGATCTTGAAATAAAATGGTTTAGAGCTGCTATTCTTCCCGTCAATCTTTGTATATCCTTAGGACTTGATGGGGATTTCAAATCTAGGATAGCCTTGATCTGCTCTGGACTAGCTTCTATTCCTCTCTTGTTTACCATGTACCCTAAAAATTTTCCTGCCCTCACTCGAAAGTGACACTTTGCAGGATTAAGCTTCATATTGTATTGATCCAGAATGTCGAAAGCCATCTTAAGATCCTGAAGATGATCCTCAGTTTTCTTTGACTTTACCACCATATCATCGATGTATACTTCCATCGTGCTTCCCAGTTGTTCTTTGAACATCATGTTGACCAGCCTTTGATAAGTGGCACATCCATTTTTAAGACCAAAAGGCATAGCAATAAAACAATATATACCTATGGAGGTTATGAAGGCTGTGTCTTCCTGATCCGATGGTTCCACTTGGATTTGCTGAAATCCTGACGATGCATCCATAAAGGTTAGGATCTCATGCCCAGCCGTAGCATCTACCATCGAATCGATGTGTGGTAATGGGAAAGGATCCTTCAGACAGGCTTTATTAAGATCAGTGTAGTCCATGCACACTCTCCATTTCCCATTCTTCTTTTGTACTACCACCACGTTTGCCAACCATCTTGGAAATTTTACTTCCCTTATCATGCCAGCAGAGAGTAACCTTTCAACATCCGCTTGGATAATAGCATTCCTTTCTGGCGTGAATTTCCTTCTTTTTTGTTGAACTGTCCTGAAACTACTATCAATTCCAAGTTTATGAGTTATAATATCCTTAGATATACCTGTCATATCCTCTGGCTTCCATGCAAAAGTTGATTTTCTTTGGTTCAAGAATTTCATGAGATCCTGTTCAAGATCCTGTGACATCCCTGATCCTATGAGCACTTTTTCTTCAGGATCCTTGGAATCGAGCGACATTTCTTTGAAATCCTGTCCGCTTGTATCTAGAACGTCGCACACCTTATTCTTTAATTGCTATGCTGACGGAGACTTGGCAGTAGACTTCATCGATGTTGTGTAACAATCCTTTGCCTCTTGTTGATCACTACTGTAGGACCCCTGTAGTCGGACCTAATCGAATCCTTACTCAATCAAACGTGCGGAATACAATTGATTGAATATATAAACGTTTAAACGAATAAACAAAGCAAATCACAAAGTATAGCAATTCAATACCAAAAGTCGATCAGCTTATATTAATTATAACACTTACAATATGCTCACTGATCTCACAATTTCGTCAACCTTGACAAATGAGCCGAAATAACCTATTTATACCAAAGACCTAACCTGGTCTATGCGACACAAGATGTGTCGCCAAGCCGACTCATGCGACACAAGCTGTGTCGCCAAGGTAACTATTGCGACACAAAGACCTTGTGTCGCCAAAACACCAAAATGTAATTAAAACAAAAGTTATTAACTAACTTAATTACATATCAAACACATAACAGACTTAGACCAACTGACAGACACACTAAGATGCACCAACAAACTCCCCCGTGTCTTCAGCTTGGTCTTTAAACTTTCTTCAATTATGCCCAGCCTGTTGGAAACCTGCCTCCAGCATGAATCCCATGCGTAACACACACAGTCACGACCTTCTGAAATTGTCTAGCAAGAATCGAATTCACCACATTTCTTACGTTGAAGCGAATTGGATTATCAAACAATTTCCTCAAGTCATTCTGTGACAAGTTGATTAAGCTCATAGGATCAAAAACTTTAAATTGAGCTTTCTTAAGACCATACAGTGAAGTTCTCTCCGGATGTTCAGATTCTGGAACAAACACAAAAACAGCTTCACCTGTATGCGGATCAAGTTCCCAATAATGAAATCTTCTTAGAAAATCATAAGGAACAGACTCCAATGGGATCTCAGTTAAACAATCAGCTGGTGGATAACGCATTTTACAAATCGGCTGCTTTGTAACTGGATCTAGTTTCTTCTTAAAAATGAATCTCTTACCAAGCGTCGGTTTGATAAAGTTGTATCTCTTGCTATTCACTTCACGACGCAGAACCGTTTGTATAAAATCAGCTCTAGAATCCCTGGTTGGATTTATTAGATCTAATTGAGCAAGACGGTTTATTTCTCCTTTTGGCAACGTACTCAGTTTCTTAAATGAGCTTTTAAAATACTGAATACCATCACTTCTTTTAATCATCAGAATATTTCTACAAGTTTTCCAGCTTTTAATGATTCCTGTATAATTCCCATGTACTTTATATGTCTTGCAAGTTACAGGAATAAATTCATCAGGAATAAAGCTTATCACCGGTCGCTCAAGAGTTGAAGTAGAAGCATTATCAGAAGCCTCTGAAGTTTCTGGAACAGTTGTCTGAGTTCCAGCTGGCTCTGCTTCATCTTCCGAAGAATCTGTCTCGATTGTGGGAGCATCATTATAAAATTCATCATTGTTTAATTCCTCCTCCTCAATCTCAACATCATCATTATGTTCAAATTCAGGACTAGACACCTGACTTTCCCCATTAACCATTCGCTGAAATAACGATAAATTCACATTCGAGTAATCTACAGCTAATGGTCTTGGCTGACCTGGAATATCATCAACAGAGAAATAATCCAAACGAAGAAATTCATTTTCATCAGAAACATTTACATTTTCATTTACATTTTCTGTCTGTGTTCCGGTAGAAGCCCTGGATGTTGTTTCTATGGCACGCAGGCCTGACTCCCCCGAAACGACAGCTAGGGATTCTAATTCTAAGACCCTAGTATTCAAAACAGGAACCAAAGCTGCTTGTTCTTCTAACGCTTTAATTTGCGCAGCTTGACCCTCCAAAACTGATGCCTGAGACTGAATCAGTGTAGCTTGATTATCCATGGTCTTCTGCATCTCATCCATTCTTTTCAACAAATCTTCAATAACAGAAGGCAAAGGTTGAATGGGAACCTCAACACGGGGAATGTCAACCCGTGGTCTTGAAGACGACTCAGAAGTACGACGAATAGACTGAGGTGGAACCCAATCTTCATCATCCAAAGCGGTACTCCGAGGACGTTTGCCCATATCCGGACGAACATAGCTTGAGCCGGCACGAATACGACGTTGTATTCGTTTGTATCTACGAGGATCAAAGCGTTGAATATTTTTCAACGCATTTTCAGAAGGGATATCCCTTGGTGAAGTTGGAGGAGTAGAGCCTCCATCTGAATCACTGACCGGGTCATCAAGATTAGGCTGAACAGCCTGGTTCCCAGTCTGGAAATCTTCGATTTCCTGTAACAGGTCATCAACCTGTATAGTAGCATCATGGAGGTGTAAGTCCTCCTCCTGAATACCCTGCCCAGGTGCAGGCAAAACATCCAAAAAATCGTCATTTGGTGGAGCAACATATGCTTCGTTGATGATATGCCCAAACAACGGAAAGTTAGAATTTGCGTTCCCGCCAGATGCACAAACCGTCCAAATACGAACGTTCATTGGAGTTGGACGCAAACGTTCGCGAGGATGTTGAGGAAGACCAGGAAGCTGATTATCCAGAAACAGCTGAATAAAACGGGGATAGAGATTCCAACGCTTATCCCCAGCATGAAGATTATCCAACATAGCCCGAAAGATATACCCAGAAAAATTAAAGGGCTTGTTGTATATCAATGCCAGCATAGCAGAAGCCGTAGAATGACTAAATCCATCAAATCCTGCCTTACGTGGAGAAATGCAAACAATAATGATATGCATTAAGTACCTCCAGACTTTAGGCAAATTTGCCTTGCGATATTGGTCATTTGGGACGCCTGGATAGCCAATACGTGTCATAGCCCCGGCAATAAAGGTATTGCTATAAAGTGTAGGCATCTCTGTAGTATCTTCGAAGTGAAAGAATTCCCGAATGACTTGCTCGGAGATAATAAGTTGACGATCACCAACGGTATAAATAATCCTGGTAAAAGGTAGGTCAGAGTTGATGACCGCGTTTTCCCAAAAATGAGCCACCTGATCCTTGTAGATAGTAGTTGTGGCGGTAATGGCTGTGTGAATACGAGACCGGCGCAAAAATGCGACCATTGGCCTGTATGGAGCAGCAGTATCCTTTGAGTCATCTAAAAATGCCACAATATTGTGACGTGGCTCCCAGAGAATATCACCATCTGCCATTGCTGTGCAATCATATAGAAATAAAACTCACAAACAGTTAGCAGTAGCAGATGAATTGGAAACAAAAGCAGCAATCTGATAATAATTGCGACATAGAGAATTATGTCGCATACCAGTTGCGACATAATAATAATATGTCGCTAAGTTAACTAAATCGATTGCTAACAAACATAGCGACATAGGATTTGTGTCGCTTTCAGGTAATGCGACAGACAGGGTTGTGTCGCAATATGCAAGTTATTCGAATTTAATCGAGTTTGTGCGACATAAGGGTTATGTCGCATGAAACAGGCGACATAAAAATTTATGTCGCATCACAGAATGCAAAATTACATCAATAATACACAAAAATATCAAATTTGCACAAAATAAGGTTTTAATTAATAATTGGGAACAAATACATAGTCATGATTACAAATTATCCCAAGTCTAAACCCTAAACCCTAAACCTTAAACCTAGATATTATCCTCGGATAATATAACTACAAAAAATAGCCAAAATCCAAGACAAGGTCAAGCGAAAATCCAAGACAATGAAGGGATTCCACCAGACCACAAAAAAGTAAAGATAATCGATCAAGCAGGAATGCTATCACGACACCTAAGTACACAGAAACTTCCACGACTGGAAGGTAAGCCTCGAAGTCGCGGAAGTGCAGGACAGGATATCCTTTGGGCAGAAGCAATGAATACAGTAGTGTGACACACCATTGTCCTGAATGAAATCACCTGCCATGGCTATAATCGGGCAAAAGTGAGTAGGTTGGATAGCCTAATTAAGCGACATAAGGTATGTCACATAAATATTTTGCGACGTAAGAGTTATGTCGCAGATTCCAGCGACATTGAGTTTATGTCGCTAATATAAGCGACATAATGTTTGTGTCGCAGAAATAAGCGACATAAATCAGGTTTTAGAAACTTTGCGACATAAAGCGGTATGTCGCAAGATATGTCGCAATGGAAGCGACATAAATTGAATTTCAGAAACTTTGCGACATAAAGCGTTATGTCGCAAGATATGTCGCAGTGACGAACATCAAACTCCAACCCAGAAACCCTAACTTAAAAATTGGGGTTTTTGAAAATGAGGCATACCCTAGGGTACGCCAACATACCAGAAGCACGAAAACAGTCATATGTACACGAAATAGTGAGGTTTTCATGTCTAAATACCCTAATCCCGAAACCCTTAAAAAACCCGTTATATATATCTACGATTAGCACAGAAATAGACTGTAAAAGAAGGTAAAACAAGTACCTAACGATCGACTGGAGGGTAGAGAGCAAGAAAAACAAGGTCGATTGCGAAGGTAAACACCGAAAATTCAAAATCGAATGGGAAAGATCACCGCAGGCGTTGTGTCGCAGGATTGGTGATTATGTCGCAGTGATTGGAATTTGTGTCGCTAAAAGTGTGAACGTAGAAAGCGACAGGGGTGAGGTATTTATACCTCTTCTCAACCTAGCGACATAAAGAAGCGACATAAGTTATGTCGCAGTGTAGAAGTTGTGTCGCAGTGCTCAGGAAAACTTGATTTATAATTTCAAGGTATAAAGCCCGAAGAAAGAAAATAACTAATGGACTCGTAAAAATAAAATACTATATCAAAAATAAAATAACTTAACTACTTAACCCTAAATGTAAAGAAAATTTATTTTTGGTGACGTAGTTATTTTGTCTGCTAAGGAATCATATTAGGATAACATGCAAATATTAGAAAATAGCAAGTGTTATCTCGATTATCAGTATATAACCTCTTTAAGTTTACGTAGCATATTTAAAGCATCTTTTATAAAAATTATTTCAAGATGATTACTGGTATTGTTTGACCACCTAAACATGTTACATCTACGGGGATAAACAAATTTTTTATTGTTGGTATAAATAAGTATCTGTGGTCCCCACTATAGACATATCCCATTAATTTCGACAAGAACATATCTTCCAAGATAGATAAAATATATAAAAATCATTTTTAAGAATCAAGACAGCGGTGACAGGTCTGTACAGACGTACAACAAAGCAACATAACTTGATTCAGGTGTAAGCAAAACCAGACTTGGTCAAACCATTTTGGCGACCTAGTGAGGTATCCTATAATGTAAGATTTTTTCAAGTGCTTTTGACTTGCGTTTGCTTAACTTTTAAGTATATATAACATGAGACCAGGTCTGTACTTACGTACAACAAAGGAAACAAGAAATATATACCCCCAAAGTATTTTATATTATTTAACCAAAATGGAAGCATGCCAAGCGGTATTAAGGATTTAAGACACTTAGTCATACATCACAGAATGTGGACCACATGATAAATAGACATGTTATTAGAATTACTTTTTAATTGTTCAACTCCCAGTGTGACATGCCTACCAGTACATCATATGATGAAGCTAGTGTTTATAAAAACTGCAGTAAGTATGCTAGATAAACCTACTGATACATCAAGCATAAACCTTAGAATTTTCATTTTATGCATGCATCCTAATGTACTATCATTTTCCTAGTTGTTTACAGACACAACTTAACGTCGTTTTACAAATATTGCAACTTCGCATTTCTTTAATACTATAGAGTATAAAGAGTGGCTGTTGCGTGTATAAATTTTTTTTTTTTTTTTTTTTTTTTTTATTACCAAATCCAAGTCCAAAAGTTACTTCTTTAGTTGAAAGAAGCGCAAACCGATCATGTTGATCAGTTCATCAAATCGGGCACGAGAGAAGGCCTTAGTAAAGAGATCAGCATTCTGTTTGAGGGTATCTATGTGGACGAGGTCTATCAAGTGTTTCTCATAGCAATCTCGTATAAAGTGGAATCTAAGTTCTATGTGCTTAGTTCTAGAGTGTTGTACGGGATTGCGTGTAATGGAAATAGCGGCAGTATTATCAATATGTAAAGGAGTTAGAGTAAGAAGTAACCCATAGTCTCGCAATTGATGCTGAATCCACAGAATCTGAGAACAGCAACTGGCTGCAGCTACATATTCAGCCTCTGCAGTGGAAGTAGCCACCGTTGTCTGCTTCTTACATTGCCATGAAACCAAGCGAGATCCAAGAAACTGGCATCCACCAGTTGTTGACTTCTTATCTATACTACAACCGCCATGATCCGAATCTGAATAAGCAGTTAGTTCAAACGATTTTTCATTTGAGTACCATAGACCAAGTGTTGGCCTATGCTTGAGGTACCCAAAAATTCGTTTAACAGCCTTCATATGAGAAACCTTTGGCCTAGCTTGATATCTTGAGCAGATGGACACTGCGAATACGATGTCTGGCCTGGATGCTGTAAGATACATAAGAGAACCAATCATGGAGCGATAGTCCTTTTCTTTACAGTCCTCGTCATCAATGGACGGTCCAATGTTATGGTTAATTTCAATGGGAGTTCCGTAGGTCTTACAGTTAAGCAAATCATATCTGGTTAACATATCAGTTACATATTTTGACTGATGAATGTAAATACCATTGACAGACTGCTCAACTTGAACACCTAGAAAGAACGTGAGTTCCCCCATTGCACTCATCTCAAATTCTGTCTTCATAAGATGCTCAAAGTCTTTACACATAGAATCTTTGGTGGATCCGAAAATGATGTCATCGACGTAAACTTGTACCAGCAGTAAGTCTTCACCATCTCTTTTTGTGAATAATGTACTATCAATACTGCCTCGTTCGAATCCATTTTTAACAAGATGAGTAGAAAGCCTCTCATACCACAATCTTGGTGCCTGATGCAATCCATATAATGCCTTATTGAGTTTACAGACATATTCTGGATGCAACGGATCTTCAAAGCCAGGAGGCTGCTTGACATATACATCAGTATCGACTTGTCCATATAAGAAGGCGCTCTTGACGTCAAGTTGATAAACAATAAATCTTTTGAAGGACGCAAAGGCCAAGAAAATCCGAATTGACTCCAATCGAGCAACAGGAGCAAAAACCTCATCGTAGTCTAATCCCTCAACTTGATGAAAACCTTGCACCACAAGTCTTGCCTTGTTTCGAATAACCACTCCGCGATCATCTTTCTTAATCCGATATACCCAACGAGTGCCAGTTGGATGTGCACCCTTAGGTAATGGTACTAATTCCCAAACATGCAGCTTACGGAATTGCTGCAACTCTTCCTGCATAGCCTCAACCCAGTGGGGATCTTTTAAAGCTTCATCTATTCGTTTAGGCTCCACTTGAGATAAGAAACATGATTGAATCTCAATCGACAGACATGCAAGAGATGCGGACTCAGATGAGTCCGAAGGTGAAACAGAATGTGTATCAGTAACAACTTGATGTCGTGTCTGAATCCCCTTATCTAAAGAACCAATTATATTGTCTACTGGATGGTCCTTATGAATACGCGAGCTTGGAATCTTGTCAGGCACAATGACAGAATCCAAATTTGTTAAATCAGCTTCCTGTGCTGATTCAAACTCCCTTGAATTCTCAAAATGTTCATCTTCATCATCAGACTCAGGATTACCAGAAGAAGTTTCTTGGTTTCCTGTGGATGATTCAGGGATATCAACATTTGCTTGAGAATTTGATTGAGAAGGTTGTGGAGTATTAGAGACATTTGGTGTCGTTGCTTTTAATGGCGTTGAAGAAGTTGAAGATAAATCGAGACCATGAAGCAAAGTAACCATTTGATCCATTTCATCATCTTCCGTGGACAGATTAAACGAATCAAAAATAGCTTCATAATTGAACAAATGTGCTGGTCCCTTTCCATCCGGATTTTCAGTATAACGAAAACATGTTACTTCATAATGTTCTTCCATACGCTTAGTTGCCAAATTGTACACTCGTTTGTTAGGAGAGTTATTTGAAAAACCCAAAAACAATCCTTCACTAGACTTTGCACCAAACTTAGCAACCTTCTCTTTTGTGTACAAAATTGTGCAAGGACAACCAAATGGTTCAAGAAACTGTAATGAAGGTTTCCTGTTATTAAGCAGTTCATACGATGTTTTATTGTGCTTTTTAACCACAGAAACCCGATTAAGAATATAGCAAGCAGTATTAACTGCTTCAGCCCAAAATGTAATAGGCAGTTTAGAATCTGCCAGCATTGTACGAGCTGCTTCAATGAGTGTCCTATTTTTACGCTCAGCGACTCCATTCTGTTGAGGAGTCCGTGCTGCACTGAATTGATGCTCAATGCCTTTCCGTAAACAGTACAACTCAATTGTAGAATTCTTAAATTCGGTACCATTGTCTGATCGCAGTTTCTTGATGGACAGATTGCATAGGTTCTCGAGCTTATCAAATAAATAAGTAAGAATTTCAGGAACTTCATCTTTAGTAGATAAGAAATACACCCATGAGAAACGAGAGTAATCGTCAGTAACTACTAAACAGTATTTAGAACCTCCTATGCTCTTCTTACTTACAGGTCCAAATAGATCCATATGCAATAGCTCCAAAGGTTTTGACACCGAGTTAATCACCTTTGACTTATGGGATTTCTTGTGCTGTTTTCCTTTTTGACAGGAAACGCAGAGATCATTGATTCCAAAAGATTGCTTTGGAATTCCACGCACAAGATCATGCTTCACCAAATAATTCATCTTTCTGAAATGCAAGTGACCCATACGTCTGTGCCATAAAAGTGATTCTCTTTCAGGAGCTTTTGAAAGTAGACACGTATGATGAGTTGTTTCAACAGTCTTCATATCAAGAATATACGTGTCCTTTTGCCTAGGTGCTCGAAGCAGCACCCATTCATCAGGAATAACAAATCCTGGCTTCAAGATACAACATTCAGTTTTAGTGAATGCTGTAGTGTACTCTTTGTCACATACTTGAGATACACTGAGCAGATTATGAGTGAGCTGCTCCACATAATTAACCTTCTCAAAACTCACTTGCCCATTAGAGAGTGTACCTTGTCCAGTAATGACTCCTCCTTTATCTCCGGCAAAAGCAACATATCCTCCATTATAAGTTTTTACTTCAGAAAGCAAGGATAAGTCGCCTGTCATATGTCGCGAGCAACCGCTGTCTATATACCATCTACTATTCTGAACTTGTTCAGATTGCTGCGACATCAAAGATAAAGAAATTAATGAGTAAGGGGAACCCAAGCCTTAACAGACTTGGGTAACCCGGTGGTATCATCCACAATGATTACATCAGTCAAAATTTTATTTTTTAACACATCGAAATCACTGGCTGATGAATCATTATTAGATGAAGAGTCAGAACGAGACTCTTTGGGCTTCCAAACCTTTTTAGGTTTGGGAACTTGCTCAATATTGTAAGAAGTACTTGGTAGAACTGCTGAACCTCTCATTGAAATTTTTGAAAAACTTTTTGCTTTAGAGGTTCGTGCATCTCCCCTTCTAGCATACTTCTTAGCAAGTAATGGGCACATATCAATCAAATGACCTTGTTTCTTGCAATAGAAACAAGATCGTTTCTCAATTCTATCAAGAGATTGAGGAGTCAACCTTGGAACTCGGCTAACAGTTGGATGTGTTGAGCATGTACACTTATGTGTACATGCATCAGATGGGCCTTGGTTTATTTTAGAAGAATTTTTAAGAGAATTAGAATTATTTGGTTGAAAAATCTTCTTTTTCGGTTCGGGTAACTTCTTGCCATTCATTTTATAAATTTCATCATACCCTTCACTAGTAAAGATATGATGATCGTTTGTTACCTTCTTCCGTTTCAAATAACCGTATTCTTCATTGGTTATATCCTCAATCTCAATTTCCTCCTTTGAACTGGCTGGAGGAATTGATTTAGCCTCAACTTTTTCAGGCATTGTGATAACAGCAGACTTAACTATCTTTGACTCAGATATCTTAACAGATGCACTTGGCTTGGGCTGAAATGGTTCAGCCTTGACATCAAGAGGTTTGACTAAGTCAACCTTTTGAACCTTTAAATGATCAGGTTCACTAGTTGATGCGTTAACTTGCTCAGGCATACTAGTTTTAGGTTTTTGTGACTTAGGTGCAACCTCAGGCTTACTTATCTTAACATTAACAGGTTTTGTGTCCTTTTGAAGAACATTAGGCACAAAATCTTTAATGATTTCCTGTTCAGGCATAGGCAGATAATCTTTTGGAGGTGGGACATGGTGATAACCAAGTCCTGCCTTACTTTTCGTATCTGTCCTTTGTTTCTGAAGGATTTCATCAAAAATGAGAGAGGATGTAGAAAAATTTGATATTTTTCGATTTAAATTAAGAACTACAGCCTGTGAGTCAGCAAGTTCCTTTCTAACATGAGTTAACATATCTACATAACTCCCTATTTCATCTTGCTGTTCAAAAATTTTGGCTTTTAGTTCTTTCTTTTCTTCAAAAATAGCCTTTAATTTCTTTTCAGATGCCTTATAACTTTCTTTCAACATCTCATTATCTTCCTTTAATTGTGAAATTGTTATATTAAGGCGCTCATTATCCTCTCTACACCTGTTAAATTGGTTAGTAAGCTTAATACAAGAAACACAAGATAAAGGTTCATCATCTACCTCATGAACCTCAGCCATTAGTGCAGTGTTCTCATCATCATCAGCTCCATCAGACCAGCTGTTATCCCATGGAGTTTCTGTCAGCATGAACGCAGCTGACACCATGGCTTTCTCTTCTGCCTTTGTTGGTGACGGCTTGGTGAGACCTGAAAATGGTGCCTTGTTTTTCTCACATTCACGGGCGAAGTGTCCATAATTCTGACACTTATAACAGCGCACCTTCCCTTTATTAAACCCAATACCTTTCTCACCTGGATTATTTACAGAAGTTCTACCAGTTTTCTGTAAAAAATTCTTCACCCTCCTAGTCAGCATAGCCATATTCCATTTTAAATCTAATCTTTCCAATTCTTCTTGGTCAATTTGACCAAAATCTTCATCGGAAAAATCTCCAGCACAGGCTAAAAATGCTGAAAAGGTAGAGGCATAATCTTCACCAGAAGAAAATCCTGAATTCTGAAAATGAGACCCAGTTGAATTTCCAGAATTCTGAACATAATTAGAACCAGATAGATTACAAGAAGATACATTTCCACTAGCATTACTAGCGACAAATGCAGTGACAGAAGGTCTGCTTGAAGATACTGGAACATCAACTCCATAAAGTTTTGGATTTTGGAGATGCGATGTAGCCTTAGTCTCTTTCCTTTGCATCTCAAGAAGCTCAGCCTCAATATGTCCAATAAGGTCTTCAAGCTCCATATCCATGATGTCTTCATCTTTTTCCATCAAAAGAACCCTAGTGTGCCATTTCTTAGGTAGAGAATCTAATAATCTTTTGTTGACATCACTACGCTCAAGAGTAACACCCCCATCAATCAACTCGGTGACCAATTGGGAAAATCTACTACACAGATCTTCCAGAGATTCATCCTGAAGCATATCAAAAACCTCATACTGCTTCTTGATTAAGTCTATCCTTTTCTTTCTGTATTGGATGCTACCACCGCATTTCTTTTCGAAAGCTTTCCAAAGATCGTAAGCAATCTTATGATGTTTAAACTGTCTCGTAATGGATTGAGGTAAAGCCATAGTAATTGCAGCATGAGTCTTTCTCTCCATATCAAAAGCTTTTCTTTCCTCTGGAGTCATTGATTTAATCGATTTCTCAGGAGCTTGACCATTGTAGACTCCTGACTTTAGAGGACGCTCATATCTCTCCTCTAAGTAAATCATCATCTCAGGATCATTTAATCCAACATAAGACTCAAAGCGTTGGCGCCAATCAGAATAGGTCATGCCTGGCATAAACATAGGTGGTTTATTTCCAGAACCAACTTCATTGTTTTGCTTTAGTATAGCTCCTACAGATTGAATGGAGTGTGTTGAAGAAGACATTGTGAATTACCTGCAAAATAGATAAATAACACAAAAGAAAAAGAAAACAGACTGTTATGCGACACAAATTTATGTCGCAAACGATTTAAGCGACACAAAGGATATGTCGCAATCTATATGTCGCAAAAGATTTAAGCGACACAGAGGATATGTCGCAGATGATATGTCGCAAAGTTAGCGACGGATGAAAACCAAGTTTTATGTCGCAATATATAGCGACGGAAGAAAAACAAGTCTTATGTCGCAATCTAGTGTCGCCTAATGAAAGACGTATGTCGCAGCTTATGTCGCAGAAACGGCTGACCAGCGACCAAAAAACCCTAAAATCGAAAATTTTCGATAACCACACGAAAATTTACGACTGATGGACGAAAAAATAAACCTAAAATCTTCCAGAAATAGCAAGAAGCAGCTTGTGAACACCTTTCAATGAAGATTTCAAATCAATATAATCACAATTATTCGAGAAACGTATCAAGAACGGATTCAATAATGCCAAATCGTGTGATTTTGGCTCTGATACCACTTGTAGGACCCCTGTAGTCGGACCTAATCGAATCCTTACTCAATCAAACGTGCGGAATACAATTGATTGAATATATAAACGTTTAAACGAATAAACAAAGCAAATCACAAAGTATAGCAATTCAATACCAAAAGTCGATCAGCTTATATTAATTATAACACTTACAATATGCTCACTGATCTCACAATTTCGTCAACCTTGACAAATGAGCCGAAATAACCTATTTATACCAAAAACCTAACCTGGTCTATGCGACACAAGATGTGTCGCCAAGCCGACTCATGCGACACAAGCTGTGTCGCCAAGGTAACTATTGCGACACAAAGACCTTGTGTCGCCAAAACACCAAAATGTAATTAAAACAAAAGTTATTAACTAACTTAATTACATATCAAACACATAACAGACTTAGACCAACTGACAGACACACTAAGATGCACCAACACTATTATCATAAATAACACAAATGGCAATTAGCATTAACTAACAAACATTAGTTAATTTAAACTTTAACGTATTATGATCGACTGATCATCAAACATCTAAGTTTACTATTAACTAACAATTTAATCTACAAACCTTAATTGAACAATTAAACAAAGTTAAATTTTCAATTATATTTGTTAAATTATAATACATTCGTTAGTTATAAAAGAAAGTTTGAGTAAATATACCGCCGATTAATTATCGGGACACGCCGCTCGACTTCGCTATGAGTCGGAAGACTTTTGATATTAATTAACCCAAAATTTCTAAGTGATTACATATTTTTAACTTATTAACGAAAGTTCATAAGTCTAATGATGTAATTAAAGGTTAACTTGTCAATTATTTGTAACCTCAAAGTTCTCCAATCGAAAACAAGTTTTAACATATATTATGTAAACTAAATATCGAATAAATCAAACGTTTAGTTTACAAAATTCATTTAAAAATTAAATTAAGCAAAGTCACTTCGCTTCGCAGGAATCCTATGCGAAGTGAAGTTCAGTTCGCTATGGTCAATACAAGTCAACCATTTCAACTCGCTTCGCCATCAGGAGCTGCGAAATGAAGTTCATTTCGCAGAGTAACCTGCGATCCAAGTCTCACCTCGCTTAATTGATCTGCGATATGAACCCAAATATTGAGTTCGCTTCGCAGAAATGTTCTGCTTTTTGAGTTGTGACTTCGCAGACATGGTCCGCGATCCGAACTCAACTCGTGAGTTTGCTTCGCAGATTCAAGCTGCGATGCGAAGTGAAAGATTGGATTCGCTTCGCAGAATTTAATCTGCGATCCGAAATCAAGTGATTTACTTCGCTTCGCAGGAGGGGTTTGCGAAGTGACATCACATTTGAATTTCACTTCGCAGGAGCGGGTTGCGAAGTGAGTATGAATCTCACTTCGCAGACGCAACTGTTGTGATTTTCAAACCCAAACCCATGAGCATATCAAGTTAAAAGCAAATAACTGATACAATCATGTTCGTAATACCTTGAATAACATATCTCAATAGTTTCATGTTTTATAATACATCAATTAACATGTAATTCATGTAAAACTAAACCAAAACCTATGAAATCCGAAAACAAGCAATTATGAATGAAATACACGGTTAAAAACTACAAGATATACCTCTTTACATGCGTAATCAAAAGTTGTATAAGAAACACGAAGTGAAAATCCCTTCCTCTTCCTAGAAAATCGAAAATCAAGTGAAAGTCAATCTGGGTTCGCGTCGCAATCAAGTTCGCCTCGTAGAGGAAATTGGGTTCGCTTCGCAGAATGGGTGTGCAATGTGAGAGTTTGACTCGTTGACTCGCCACTTTTATACTCTAAACTCACCTCGCAACGTAGACTGGTCAACTTCCCAGTTTTGACCAAAATTGCGATTTTAGCATTAAATATAAATTGGACTTTTATTAATTTTCACTAGTCAAACATATTAACTTCCCATTGCGTTTTTGTCACATTTATTCAAACAGGGAACGATAAAATGTTATAAAACTTAATTCCAAAGGATAACACAATAAATAAATCAATCCAAAACTTTATTGAATTCTAATAAAATAGAGTTTTACAAAATTAAAATGTAAACAAAAATACTAAGCAAAAATTAATTCTATGCTTAACTGATTAAGAATTATCTGCTTAGGGATCATACTAGAAAGAATAAGCAAAACTTAATTGATTATTAATAAGTCTAAGATGATCGTTAATATTCATACCTCATGAAATTCATATAAGCACAATAAAATTTCAACTTTAACCAGTAATAAACTTATATTTATAAAATTATATCTTATTTACCTTTATCCACATGATATAACACTTGTTGAAAAATAACTTAGAATTTCTTTAGAACTTATTCACTAAGGTGAATGTTCAAAGGTCATAGACAGATCAATATGATTATCGATATTATGATCCACATAAACAAATTATACACAGATTTCTGAGCAAATATTTTTATTGTTAATGTGAACAATATCTAGTGTTTTCTACTATACAATATACCGAGAAACTCAAGTACAACTCATAACATTGTATCCTATTTTTATAAGGTAGGAGTTACTAAATGATGTCCTTTAGAAGCATATAACTTACACTTGACACTTGATACTTTGTATCTTTCATATGTAAGGTAGAGGTTACTAAATGATGCTCTTTAGAGACATATAATTCACCTTGTAGTCTTAAAGACTTTGTATCTTTTTGTTTTTGTTTTAGATAACAGTGCATAGAAGTACTATCATTTAACAATTAAGACTTGAGTCATACATGGTATAGCAGTTTCACAAAAGATAAGACACATGCATTTAGAATTTCTTAAACGCTCAGAAATCCTAGCAAAATCTGCCTATCAATATATCGTATTATGAAGCTGACTAGACTAAAGTTATTCTTATCACTTATGAAGTATGAGACGGGTTATTATCAGTGGATATAGGTGTATAATAAGATAAATATAAGTCAAGTTCTAGTTAAAATCGTTATCTTAGAGTGACCTATAGGAATCTATTAACACATCATACTCAATACTAAAGGTATTATTCTTAGGCTTATTCTCCTAATGTACTATCATCTCCCAAGTTTTTGCAAATAAGAACTTAAACATTTTCTAAAAGAACTACTGTTGTTCTTTTATTGGAGGCGATTCCCCTAAGGTAACAAGCAAATGAATGCCATACGCCCATCTTTTTTTTTTAATAGAAAAACTTAAGCTATTACATTTCCTTTGGAAGACTAGTTAATCTGGATTCTTCATTCCGTTCAGTTGAATCAATGTCTCAAAATGATTCCTGTCAAAAGCTTTTGTGTACAAGTCTGCCAAGTTATCCAATGATGAAACCTTGACTAACTGTATAAGCTTCTTTTCAGCACAGTCTCTTATGAAATGATGACGAATATCAATATGCTTTGTCTTGCTGTGCTTTACAGGATTATTAGTGATAGATATGGTGGATTCATTGTCAATCATCATTGGAGTGTTGGTTAAATTTAAACCATAATATCTCATTTGCTGTTGAATCCACAACACTTGAGAACAGCAGCTGCCTGCAGCAACATACTCAGCTTCACATGTAGAAATGGCTACTGAGGTTTGCTTCTTGCACTGCCATGACACTAATCTTCCTCCAAGGAACTGACATCCACCAGTTGTGGACTTTCTATTCTGATTGCATCCTCCATAATCAGAATCAGTGTAAGCAATAAAATCCAAGTTTCCTCCAGTTGGATACCAAAGTCCCAGCTTCGGTTTCCCTCTTAGGTAACAAAAGATTCTTTTGACTGCTTGCATATGAGACTCTTTAGGTGAGGCTTGATATCTTGCGCAGATACATACTGCAAACATTATATCTGGCCTGAATGCAGTGAGATACATTAGTGACCCAATCATGGCCCTATAAAGAGTAGGATCCACATCTTCGGCACTCGATGTATCCGGTCCAAGTCCATGATTTTCTGGAATAGGAGTATGATATATGCGTGTTTCATCCATCTTAAAACGTTCTAACAGTTCATAGGTATACTTTGTTTGATGAATGAACATACCATCTTCTTTTTGATCAACTTGTAATCCTAAGAAGAAATTCAACTCTCCCATAGTGGACATTTCAAATCTTTTTCGCATGACTTTCTCAAATTCTTGACACATCTTTTCGTCAGAAGACCCAAAAATGATGTCATCAACATATACTTGAACGAGCAGAAATTCATTCTTTTTCCATTTAACGAGAAGTGTACTATCAATTGAACCTCTTGTAAATCCATTCTCAAGAAGGTACTTCGATAGAGTCTCATACCATACCCTGGGTGCTTGATGTAATCCATATAGAGCCTTATTCAAGCGATATACTCTATCTGGATAATGTGGATCAACAAACCCTGGTGGTTGAGAGACATACACCAATTCTTGTACTTTGCCATACAAAAAGGCACTCTTAACATCCAACTGATACACTTTAATTTCCTTGTAAGTTGCAAATGATAAGAATACCCTTATTGCTTCACGCCTAGCAACAGGTGCAAACACTTCGTTGTAATCTATTCCTTCTTCTTGATTGAATCCCTGGACCACTAAACGAGCTTTATTGTGAGTAACAATTCCCCAATCGTCTCTTTTGCACTTAAAGACCCATTTAGTTCCAATAGGATACTCACTAGAAGGTAAGTCAACTAGCTCCCATACATTCAGTTTTTTAAACTGAGTCAATTCTTCTTGCATAGGTTCTACCCACGAGTTTTCTTTTAATGCTAGTTGAACATTTTTAGGTTCAACTTGTGAGATAAAGCATGCATAAAGACATTTATTTGTAATCCCAGTTTCTTTAATTGAAACGTATAAGCTAGTATATTCAGAAGTTCTAGCTTTAGCTTGACTCCTGGTTAACATTGGAAGGTTTTGATCACCAATGATATTTTCCACATGATGATTCCTACTTGTTCTAGTCACAGTTACAGGCTCAACGGGTATCTCATCATCCAAATTGGTACCAATCTCTTCCAATGGTGGCATATCCTCATCAGTACTGTACATCTCATCAGAAGTTATTCTTTCCCTCAATTCCCTTGTAGGAGTAAAGATATTATCTAATACCCTTTGAGTAACTTCTGATAACTTGTCTTGCTCTTGAGGTTTATCCACTGATGGCTCTTTTGAAGTACTAGCCGAGTGATTATTTGCAGACGTCCCATATGAAGACGCATTCGATGTATGTGTCAGGTCTGTGTCCCCATCACCGTACAATAAATGCTCTGAGATTTCTGAATTAACCACATAGTCACTTCTAGGGACTTTAAATGACTTAAACAGATCTGAATAATCGAATTGCCAATCTAATCCCTTGTGTTTGTCATGAGTATAACTTGTAACTTCAATGTTAAAGACAGTTTCCACATGACCAGTGACTTTATTGAAAACCTTCTTGTTTGGTGAATTAGGAATATAACCTAGGAAATATCCTTCGTCAGCCTTTTCTCCAAACTTAAGTTGATTGTTAGTCTTCAAAAGTGTGCATGAGACACCAAAGGGCTCAAATCCCTTCAAATTAGGTTTCTTTTTGTTCAGAAGTTAATAACAAGTCTTGTTATGCTTCTTATCAGTTAGTACCCTATTCAAGACATGGTATGCTGTATTCACTGCTTCTGCCCAAAAGATGACCGGAAGCCCTGAATCTGCAAGCATGGTTCTTGCTGCCTCAATAAGAGTTCTATTCTTCCTTTCAGCAACACCATTTTGCTGTGGTTCATAAGGTGCACTGAATTGATGTTGAATTCCTTTACTTAAGCAATAGACATTCAACGTAGAATTTTTGAACTCTGTACTATTATCACTACGAATTCTCTTAACTCTCGTGTTATAGACATTCTCTACTAAATCTAAGAACTCCATAAGCATTCCTGGAGTTTCATCCTTAGATTTCAAAAAGAACACCAATGAGAATCTAGAGAAATCATCTGTAACAACAAGACAATACCATTTGCCACCTATGCTTCTTTTGCTTATTGGACCAAAGAGATCCATATGTAGCAATTCAAATGGCAAGGATATAGAGTTTTCTGTTTTGGACTTGTGTGGTTTCTTATGTTGTTTTCCTTTCAAACAAGAAACACACCTGTCTTCAAACTCGAAACGTTTCTGTGGCACACCCAGAATTAAACCATTTTTGGTTATGGAATTCATTTTACGAAAGTTCAAATGTGCCATTCTCCTATGCCATAGAATAGAATCTGCTTCAGAAGCCTTGGATAATAGACATGTAGACTCCATTGAAGTATTTGGAATACCCATGTTAATAGCATAGATGTCCTTCTTCCTTGGAGCCCTCATTAGTATCCATTCTTCGGGAATAACAAATCCCGGCTTCAGGACTAAGGCTTCCTTTTCATTAAAATGAACTGGATGACCTTTATCGCAGACCTGGGAAATACTCACCAAGTTGTGAGTTAGTTCTTCAACATAATTCACATCTTCAAGAGTCAAAGTTCCATTTGAAACTTTTCCTTTTCCCGTAATCACTCCTCCTTTATCCCCAGCGAAATTTACTTGCTGTTTTAAACCACCTTTGAAGTCTTTCAGTAGACTTCTTTCTCCTGTCATGTGTCTTGAGCATCCACTGTCTACATACCACTAGCTGTCTTTGTTCACAGTTTGCTCCTGCACATGGCATGTTGCACACAGTTAGTTTTCAAGAGGGACCCAAGCCATTACGGTCTTGGGTTGTCCCTTATCATCTACAATCTGAACTTCCTTAAAATAACCATAACTGTTCCCATTGGGAGTCTTGGTGACATTTACTGGAGGTTGAGATTGTTGATGATTTATAGTCTTATGCCTGTGAGGAGAGTGAGTGGAAAACCTCTTAGGCATTTGACTGTTTTGTTGTGCATGAGAGGTAGAACCATTCTCATATTGACTATGGTTTCTACTTGGTGTTCTAAACCTTTAGGGTGTCTTATCTCTAGATTTATTGACAGAATTATTACTTTGAGAATAAGGTCTCTTAGGTTTAGGTGAAGAGACACTACTAGTATTGTCTCTCTTCAACATGTTCACAGGTTTGCTTCCCAAACCAGGTTTAGCACTAGGCCTGTCTACATGTTTTGGTTTCTCGTTATTCACAGGCTTATGAATTGCTTCCAACTTCTTATTAGGACAACAAGAAGCCACATGCCCCTTTTAATGGCATTTGAAGCAATACATTTGCCTACGTGACTTAACATCTTTTGCCTTAGTTTCAATACGAGTCTTAGATACTAAAGGTGAATCATTAGGTTCTTTAATAAGCTTATCATCTACTTTGGCATCATTCAACATTCCACCCGATACAAATTGTACATTGGTGAAACCTGTTATCTTACCAATTTTAGATGATTGTTCTTTAGGAACACCCTTCTGTATCTTAGAGACATCAGATTATACGGGTACATTAACAATAGAATTAACAGTTGCATCAATCATCTCTAGATCAACATTAGTAGTAGTATAATTAGCATTAAAAGGCGGAGGTACATCACTATAGCCTAAGCCAGTCTTGTCCTTAACACTACGTTGAGAATCAATTATATTGTCCATAGTTAAAGAAGAAGTTCTATAACTTTCAAACTGACGATTAAGCTCAACTAACTTGACCTTAGATTCAGCTAATTCTTTGTCCTTGTCAGCTATTCCTTGATTTAAGTCCTTTAGGTTTAAATAAAGACCATCTATTGTCACAGATTGTTCATTTATTGTATTCCTAAGTACAGTCTTGTCAGATGTGTAGGACTTAATATGTTTCTTAAGGTCTAGCTTGTCCTCACTTAATCTACGTACATCAATTTTGGCCAGTTCTAGTTCAGATGTTAAAGCCTTATGTGATTCAGCAAAGACATTAACCTGGGCTTGTAAACTAGTCACTAACTGACATACATCTATAAGTGTAGGAACATCAAGACATACCCATTTCTTTTCAGTTTGGAGTTCAGCCATTTGTGCAACAAAGTCTTCTGGACATAGATCTTCAGTTGATCCCAAGCCCAACACATCATCTTCAACTGCCAGCATCTTCAAATCGGGAATCTTCATTTGATAATCCTTAGCAGTAGGCATGTAAGATGGTGTCTCCTCAGTCTGAACTGGATCTTCAATTTCAGCCATTAAAGCTTCTTCAGACAAAGCTCTCCAGCACATAAGAACCATCCAGTTATTGAACGACCAAGGCTTTAGAAGACAGAGAAGCACTTGGTTTTTCTGGATTTGCAGTGTAGGTTCCTTTCTTTCTGATCTAACGGATCGTTTAATCAACCAAATGTGCGGAATCCGTTTGGTTAACGATTATTGAACGAATAAACGAACACACGATTTCTATAACGTTTTCTTTGTATTCACAATTGAGTATAAACGTTACAAGCTTTTTCTCCTCTCTCTCTCACACACAAAAACGCCTCACACTCTATCTCTGATGACCAACCCTAAAACTGAAACATAACTCTCTATTTATAGGTTGTCCATACCCTATAGCGACACTAGCCAAGTGTCGCTATATGCGACACTTGCTTAGTGTCGCATAAACACTAATTTGTGTATATTCTCTATTTCACTATTCGTTTACAGACTTGCATATACACACTAAACATTATACACACGCAGACTAATTAACTTTAACGATTACAAACGTTTGACCAACTGACTGACACACAAAATGCACCAACAAACTCCCCCATGTCAGCAGCTTGGTCAAATAAGTCTTCAATTAGTCTTCATCAACAAACTCTTTCATGTCAGCAACAATTAGAAACTCTTTCATGTCTTTAACAATAAGAATCTCCCCCATTGAGATAGCATGGTCTTCAAAGAAATCTTGATGTCCAAATTCATGTGACTAACACAAATTCATCATACAGTAAGATCTTCAAACTATGTGACCATCTCTCAATCATCAGCAGCTTCTCCAATAGAATTTATCTTCACAATCCTTGAAGAATAACCAACATCCTTTACATCTTCAAAATTTGACTTTAACAAGATATGTGATGTTTGAAGAAAATAATATAGAAATAAAATCTTTTTGTATTTTCTTTATAAAGAAAAAGTAAAGAACAAAGATTGAAACAAATTTGGGGATAGGATTATTTTACGTCTGCTTTGAGATCATATCAGGCCAACATACAATTATTAGGAAATAGTAAGTGTTATCTCGATTATCAGTATATTTGTCCTCTTTAAATTTACTTAGCATATTTAAAGCACCTTTTATAAAAATTATTTCAAGACGATTACTGGTATTGTTTGTCCACTTAAACATGTTACATCCGGGTCTGTGAGTTAACCTTTTATTGTTAGTATGAATATTTCTCCATGGTCCCCACCTATGACATACCCCTGTAACCCAGACATGAGCAAAACTTCCAAATCCATATAGAATATAAGAATATCATTTTTAAGAATCAAGTCAGCGGTGACAGGTCTGTACTTACGTACAACAGAGCGACATAACTTGATTCAGGTTTAAGCAAAACCAGACTTGGTCAAACCATTTTGGTGACCTTGTTAGGTATCTTATGATTTAAGACTTTTTCAAGTTCATTGACTTGCGTTTGCTTAACTTTTAAGCATATACTAATTGAGACCAGGTCTGTACTTACGTACAACAGAGGAAACAATCAGTATAGACCCCCAAATGATTTCAAATAAACTTCAGGTATAGAAATATGTCATGCTATGTTAAGGAATTAAGACATTTAGTCGTACATCATATGGTGTTTACCACAAGATCATAGACACGTATTAGAATTATTTCTTAAGAACCCAGAAACCGGTGTGTATCATGCCTACCAGTACATCATATGATGAAGCTAATGTTTATAAAAGCTATTTTAAATATACCAGATAAACCTACTGACACATCAAACATAAACCTTAAAATTTCCATTTTATGCATGTCATCTGATGTACAATCATTTCCCATGTTGTTTACAGACACAATCCGATATCTTTTTGACGAATAAGAATCTTGTTGTTCACATTTCTGATCCAAATAATCAGAATTTTAATTACTCCCCGTGAACAACAAATTCTTTTCAGAAATTTAATTTAAATGTACTCCCCTTAAACATTGAACATATTTTTGTAATTTTTATTTAAGACATTTCGCAACATTGCATTTCTTTGATACTAACAAGTACAAAGAATGGCTGTTGCAATAATAATAAAATGTAAAAGAAAAAAAAATCAAAATCACATATCAAGTCAAATCAAATGCCTTGAAGCATTTTTACCACCTTAACTTCAGAAATTTCAGCAATCCAGTCATCATTCTTCCAACAATACCCACATTCATGCAGTCACTAAAAATATTGGCTAACAAGAAACTGACTGCATCACCACAAACAATCAAACATTAAAGTTTATAGGACACCCAAGCCTTGATAAACTTGGGTTGTCCATTTTCATCCATAATCATCACATCCATGAGTTTATGATATTTTAAAAACTCAGTTGATTTCAAAGATGTGTTGTTTGTGGATTTTGGTTTCCAAACCTGTTTAGGTTCGAATGATTTGTTTTCAACAATGTTGTGCTGTTGAACTTGAGGTCTACTAGGCACAACTTTGTTTACTCTAGCCGTAGGTTTTGGAGAATTTGATGCACAACTAGATACAGGCGTATACGAACGACGCCTTGAAAAAGGTTTTGAAAAAGAATTCCTGAAAGAGGAAGTTCTTGGCATCCCTCTACCAAACCTATCTAGGGATAATAACCTACAATCCCTAATAAGATGGCCTTGTTGACCACAACGATAACAAGAACGACGCTCCACAAAAGATGTATTCCAATGAGTTCCCTCAAAGCGTTTCGGTGGAGGACAATACACAGAAGGTCTATTAGCAGGAACATTTCTTGAACATGCACTCTTAGGTGTACATGTTGAAGTAGATGTTCCTGAGGTTGAGTTAGTAGATTTTGAATCCCTTTTATCATTTTTAACTTTGAAAGATTCATTATCAACTTTAGCTTTGCCTTTGCATTTAAAACAGTCAGGTTTGACAGCTATTTTCTCAACCTTAATGGTAGATTCTTCTGGTATATCTTCTACCTCAACAATCTCCTCAGTATGAACAGGAGACTTAATTTCAGCCTTAACAAACTGAGGCAAGGGATACTCTGGCCTTTTGGTTTTCTCCTTTGCCTGTTTATTTTCCTTTGCTTCTTTTGATTTAATACCATAAAGCAATACATAATCGACTGGAATCTCTTCAGTGCCTTCCTTAACAGGCATAGGACAGTATTCGGCATGGGAAGGTGGTGGTACTTGGTTATAACCAAGTCCTGCCTTCTTTTTACCTCCTGTCCCTTGCTTGTTAACGATTTCATTAAAGACAACAGTTGCGGATGAAGAACCTAAAATTTTGCTTTTATGGTTTTCGTACTCACTTTTTAAATCGGAAAGCTCCTTTCTTAACCGTTCTATTTCAGTAAGATAACTTTTAATTGCATCTTGCTGACTAAAGACCTTTGCTTTAAAAGTTTGAGTATCTAACTTGTGAGCCTCAATATGTTTTTCATAAAGCTTTTCATTTTCTAGCAAAAACTTATTAGATTCTGTAAGTTTAACAACCTTTTCCCGCAAGTTTAAGTTATCCTTTTGATAGACCTCAAGAGATTCAGTCAATTGAATACAGGTAGCACAATTAAAAGGCTCAATTGGTTCCTTTTGTACCTCAGGTGCATTAGAATCAACGTTTTTGTTTTTCGAAACCACTATTGCACTATGTTGAGGTTGGTCTTCCCTTTTATAGCCACAACGCTTTTCAATGGCAGCCCATAGATCGTACGCATTTTCGTAATTCTTAAACAACTTTAAGACCTCCGTAGATAAAGATCCTTTAATTGCGTTGAGAGTTTCTGTTCATTATCCCATGCTTTACGTTCTTCGAGAGTCATTGATCTATATAATTTTGCAATTTTTGTTCCTTCCATGACTGGTATTTCATATCTCTCAGTCAATGTAATCCACATATCTGGATCATTAAAAGAGATATAGTCTTCAAAAGCTCTCCTCCAGCTTGAGTAGTATGTGTTTGGAGTTAACATCGGAAGGTTGTTGCCAACACTATGCAAGCGTGACATCTTTTAAACAAGAACTTTAGCAAAACCCAGACAATCAGATTCTCCCACCAAAATTTGATTTGAAAATATTGAAAATTGAGCGAGCACAACTAAACTTTTCCCAAACTAGAATTATGAACTTTTAAGCTCAAAAACAAAATTTGGTACTACAAATTTTTCGCGAATTTCCCGCCAAAAATTCAACCGAAAACGTCCAAAAATGACCGGGTAAAATGAAACTTTTTCCAAGCTAAAATTGAACACTTTTAAGCCTATGAAAAAATTTTAAAAACGCAAAAAATTTCTGGAGTTTCCCGCCAAAAAATTTCTAAAATTGAACACTTTTAAGCCTATAAAACTTTTTTTTTTTTTTTTTTTTCGAATTTAGAGCGACACTAGGTAAGTGTCGCTAAAATTCACAAGTGACGCTATGAAGTGACGCACAACAAGTGACGCACTGAAGTGACGCTAGAGGGTAAGTGACGCTAAGGAGGACGCTTAGAGGGTAAGTGACGCACTAAGTGACGCACTTGAGTGTTGGCAAAACCCTAGTTGAAACTTACGAAGTGACGCACTTGAGTGACGCTCGAAGTGACGCTTGAAGGTTAGTGACGCTATCAAGTGACGCAACGAGTGACGCAAAAACGCGGCTGTCAGCTCCAAAAACCCTAAAAATCGATATTTTTCGAAACCCTAACGAAAATTGACGAACGGCGAATGAATTTGTACCAAAAATCAACCCAAAACTCAATATAATCAACACAAATAACCTAGAAACTGATAATAATTGATTAATACCTTCGCGAATCAACCGAAAACGTTCAAAACACGATCCGAAACCGTCGAATCCTTGATTCACGGCTCTGATACCACTTGTAGGTTCCTTTCTTTCTGATCTAACGGATCGTTTAATCAACCAAATGTGCAGAATCCGTTTGGTTAACGATTATTGAACGAATAAACAAACACACGATTTCTATAACGTTTTCTTTGTATTCACAATTGAGTATAAACGTTACAAGCTTTTTCTCCTCTCTCTCTCACACACAAAAACGCCTCACACTCTATCTCTGATGACCAACCCTAAAACTGAAACATAACTCTCTATTTATAGGCTGTCCATACCCTATAGCGACACTAGCCAAGTGTCGCTATATGCGACACTTGCTTAGTGTCGCATAAACACTAATTTGTGTATATTCTCTATTTCACTATTCGTTTACAGACTTGCATATACACACTAAACATTATACACACGCAGACTAATTAACTTTAACGATTACAAACGTTTGACCAACTGACTGACACACAAAATGCACCAACATGCAGATTTCTCAGTTTTGGATCTTTGACATTCTCTAGCAAAATGTCCATAACCTTGACAGTTAAAACATTTTACTTTGGATTTATCAAACCCAACTTTATTTCCCACCATCTTTCTTCCAGTACGCTTTAAGAAATTTTTAATTCTCCTTGACACTATAGCAAGTTGCCACTGGAGATCCATTTCTTCTAAGTCGTTGGGGTCTACGTGATCATAATCCTCATCAAAAGTAGCTGGATCATTGATCTTACCCTGGATGTAATTTTCATATGAAGCAACAAATGAAGCAAGAACTGAAAGTTGTTGTTCAGCGGATTTCACACTCATGGGCATTTTGTGATGCTCTTGAGTTGACTTTCCAGTTGTCTTGCTTTTTGCTTCACCACCGGATGAGCTTATAAAGCATAAGTCTTCAGATAATATTTCACCAGTTACTGCAGTATTACCAACTAGTAAAGCAGTGGTCGAACTGGAAGAACTGTTAGAGATAGTTGTTTTTCCATGATAAAGCCCAGGATCCTGTACCTGATCAGGATCAGTATCTCTAGATCTTTTTGTGAAATCATATCCCCGGAGCTTGTCAATCGGCTGCTCCAAAGACATAGCTGCATAACGCTCATCGTTATCTTTAAGCATAACTCCATACATTTCCCATTTCGAAGGAAGACCCTCAATAAACTTGTCAGTCTTCTCCGTATTAGAATTGGTAATGCCGTGGTCATCTAGCTCACTTAACAGATGGTAATATCGGGTGGTATATGCATCAAGATCTTCACCTTTCATAGCTTTGAAAACTATGAATTGTTTCTTCAACAGATTACACATACCTGCCTTAACTTGAGGACTTCCATCACACCTTTTCTCTAGAGCTTCCCATAGCTCTTTAGCAGTATGAAAAGACTTTAACTGATGGTTGATTTCTTTTGGAAGACTCATTTTAATTGAAGAATGAGCTTTATTCTCAATTTGATAATCCTTCTTTTCTTCATCACTCATTTGAGTATAGGTAAGTGCCACTGTCTTACTACCAACCTTAGCAGAAGGTGCAGTATATCCATTCTTAATGCACATCCAAATAGACAAGTCATGGAACCGACAGTGTGATTCAAATCTGTCTTTCCATCCATAGTAGTCTTCAAGTCAGAGCAATTTAGGTGGAACATTTGATTTCACAACCTCATGATCCATCTCAATCATCTTACTTATGTCAGACATTGTTGCAAATTCCAGAAATTAACAAATAAGCAGAATGCTCAGTTCGCAGGAACTCAGTTCGCCAATTCAGTTCGCTTCGCAACTCAGTTCGCAGAATCGGCTGAAAACCCCAAAAACGTAAATTTTAGATTTTTGAACGTCTAAACTCTAAGATTACGAACGTAAACAAAGCCAAAAACTTCCATAGTATGATTTTGATCGTTTTTACGCAACAAATCACGTACCAACAATCCCAAATCAACCGTTATTATCCGAATAACCTCGAACCTACGCGTATCTAGCCGTAGGCTCTGATACCAATTGTAAGTCCGTATGTATTAGGATCGATAACGAGGTTATCTTTAGGTATTAAGGTGCGGAATCCCTTAATACGGTGTTTACGGATTGTAAACGGTTTGTTTCACAAGTATTAGTGAAATCAATAATCTAATATGTTTTGTATTGATTATAACTGATGTTAATCGATCAATACCTAACCCTTAGATTATGTTGAAAGCTCTGGAAAGTTCAATTCGTTTTTAATTATCAATTGGCAAAAGTTAATTAGGTTTCAAACCTAATTTGGTTATAAACACGTCTCGGTTCGCAGCTTATGGGCTCTGCGATCCGACTCGGTTCGCAGCCCAAGTTGGCCCAGCGAATCCAATGGACTCGCTTTGCAGACCTGCCCTGCGAACCTAACTTAGTTCTCATCGCAGGTTCTTGGTCAAACTTTGGTCAACATTTTTCAGTATTTAACATTTAACTCTAAAATGTTTACCAACCAATATATTCATTACAATACAAAACCAATTTACCAACTTTATTACAATAACATGTCCCAACAGATTTTGTTGGAAATAGTGTCCAATAACATGTCTCTAGTACTATTACAAGCTAGATCTGTTGTCACAATAACATGTCCCAATAGATTTTGTTGGAAATAGTGTCCAAACTCATAAATAATTGGTAAGATTATTCTGAAGGTAGAGTCTTTTTTGGGTTGCCCTCGATGAACAGTAAGAGAAATAATAAGAGAGAAATAATATTAATATGAATTAATATTGAAGTTAATTATTTGGTTTATTAATTTATCAAAGTTGATAAATTAATTAGAAGCTAAAAGAAATTAACGGAAACAATAATGAATATTTTGTTTGTTTATTAATCGAATATTAATATGAAATAAAATGGAATATTCTGGAAAGCGTATCTAACCGGCGGTTGGAAGGTTCAACCGGCGGTTGGAGTCTAGGGTTTGTAAGTTGGTGACACATGTTGTTACTTGGGCAGGAATCAAGTCAAACCGGAGGTTGGAAGCTCCAACCGGCGGTTGAAGGCCGAAACTGATTTTCCCGCATCGGCCAGAGATAAAACCCAAGGGCATCCTCTCCCCTATAAATAGAGACCATCCCTAAGCTTTCCAATTATCGCAGATTCGAATCGAATTCATTTCTTTCTCTCTTTCTCATTCCTAATCCTTGTGAGAGTTTACACGACTTATAGTCGGGACCTTAGGATTTGGAGTTTCTCTTGGTTCATGGGTGTGAACCATTAGACGTATTCTGGTTTGGGTACTTGCCATCCAAAGCATGGAAGCTCGAGCAAGGTGGTCTGCACATGAGAAATTGGTTTTCTCAAAGGTTAGTATTTTCTCATTTATCTATTTATTTTGTTATTGTTAATAGATTTATTAAGTCAAGGTCCTTTAAGGTTCTGTTTCCTAATTGCTCTAGATTAATTGATATTTTCCGCTGCATATGTTAATCTAGTTAGGGAATAGAAAACCCAACAGTGCTATCAGAGCCATAGCTTAATAATATTAGCAATACAAAATGTAGATAAAATGTATTTTGGAAATAAATTTATTTTTATTTTGTCCAAATAATTAAATTAAGTATATATGCATAATAGATTTATATGTATATAGTTAATTTATTTATTAATCAGACCTTCTATATTTTAATAGTTTAAAAATATACACTCAAATGTTAAATTTTTTTAAAATAGAATCCTGTGTTGTCAATTGGTCATGATGCAAAGAAAAGAAAAAGATCTGGAATAGCTACGAATGGAAAATCCAATCGTAGGGCTAAGAGAAAGATTGAATCTGAAATTGCACTGGCAAATGATCCAAAGGAAGCAGTATGTTTTACTTCAATGCAGAGGTGTTGGTGCATTTTGTGTGTCAGTCACTTGGTCAACGTTTATACTTATCAAAGTCAATTAGTCTTAGTATCTGATATGATTAGTGTGTATATTCGAGTCTGTAAATAAAATGTAATTATTGAATATACAAGTTAATGTTCATGTGACACAGAGCCTGTGTCGCAATAGCGACACAAAGGTTGTGTCGCAGGGTCGGCTGGACAACTATAAATAGAGGAGTTAGAATTCATTTAGAGGTTGATCAAACCTTAGAGAGTGAGAGTGAGGCGTGAGTAGAGAGCAGAGGCAGAGAATTTATTTTGTAATCTTCATACGTTCAAGTGTTAATATATACAAAGATTATAGAAAATGTTTTTGATTTGATTGTTTATTATTTCGAGATTATAATCTAATCATACGATCTGATTAGGTCCGGTTACGGGAACTTACAAGTGGTATCAGAGCCGTGAATTAGTTATTCAACGGTTTCGGATCGTGATTTGAACGTTTTCGGTTTGATTCGCGAAGGTTTTATTGATTAATCTTCGTTTCTGGGTTTGATTGCTTGAAGATTGTGTTTTCTGAAGGTGTTTTCTGGGTTAGTTCGTCGATCGGTTTTCGAAAATCCTTATGGTTTCGAAAATTTTCAATTTTTGGGTTTTGGAATCTGCTCAGCGCCGTTTTACGACACAACCTGCGACACAAGATTTGTGTCGCTAATTAGGGTTTTCAAAGTGCGACACAAGTTCGCGACATACATTTGCGACATAAGCCTTTGATTAGGCGACATAAGCTGCGACACAAATATTTGTGTCGCTTAGTTTGAGTTTTTAAACTGCGACATAAGCTGCGATACAAGTATTTGTGTGCTAATACTTGCCAAGAGTAAAAAAAAAAGAAAAAAAAAAGTTTTTTGGCAGGAAAAGTCGCGAAAAACTTTGTGTTTTCAAATTTTGTTCATAGGCTTAAAACTGTTCAATTTTAGCCTGGAAAAAGTTTCATTTTACCCGCGCATTTTGGACGTTTTCGGTTGAATTTTTGGTGGGAAATTCGCGAAAATATTTGTAGTACCAAATTTTGTTTTTGAGCTTAAAAGTTCATAATTCTAGTTTGAGAAAAGTTTAGTTGTACTCGCCTAATTTTCAATATTTTCAAACCAAATTTTGGTCGGAGAATCTGGTTGTCTATGTTTTGCTAAAGTTCTTGTTTAAAAGATGTCACTCTTGCATAGTGCTGGTAACAACCTTCCGATGTTCACCCAAAACACCAAATACTCAAGCTGGAGAAGAGATTTTGAGGCCTACATCTCTGCTAATGATCCAGACATGTGGATTCCATTGACTGAGAGATATGAAATACCAGTCAGGGAAGGAACAAGAACTGCAAAATCATATAAATCAATGACACTCGAAGAACGTAAAGCATGGGATGATGAACGAAAGACTTTCAGATCAATTGAAGGAGATCTTACAGTTGTTTAAGCATCACAAAAATGCGTATGACCTTTGGGCTGCCATCGAAAAGCGCTGCGGTGGATATAACAAAGAATAAGAACCTTAACATTGTGACAACCGTCACCAAAATGCCTTAGTAATTGTAGTTTGAACGTTAGAACATATTTTTGAATTAAGAAATATTCTAGAGATTTCTTTCTCTCAAAGTCTTCATTTTCAAAGATCGAATCCAAAGAAAAAAGAATCATCCCAATCGGATGTGTAACGAAGAAGATACAACCTAAAACGTAAACGCATTCATGGTTTGGAAATTTAAGAGAACGTGCGAAGTATTATAAAAAATGATAATAATCATATTAATTTATATAATAAGAATATTAACAATTATAATACATTAATAATAAGCTAAGTAAAAACATATAACACGTTAAAAAGATAAAAGCTGAATTTTCTGCGAGGTTTTACGGTTTGGGCTATAACTTTCTCATCCGGACTCCAAATGACTTGAATCCAAAGCCCATGATCTCTAAATTCCTTGTGCTACTATATGTCCAGACTCTAGCCCATTATGTCATGGAAAAATTCGGCCAAGGAGGGAGGAGTAGGGAGCAAACAAAGATATCTAGTTAATTCCACAATATTTTCTGCAATTAAACCTAACCCTTATCCTAAACAAAAACACCCAAAACCCTAAGTATTTTCTCTGCACTCCAGCCGTATCCCACCTCAATAATTCGAATTTCATCATCAAACTTCATCTTTTAATCATCCGTTTCAAGATTCAGGCGTTGTTGATGGTATATCTCTTACATTTCTTTTGATATCTAAAGTTTTGTATCGTTAATTGATTTCCAATTGATTGAAATTATCTATTTTGATGAATCACATGGGATCTGGGTAGGATACATATAGAAAAATGTTTTTGAGTAAATAGATGATTTCGATTTGATATATAACGAGTTTATAATAACGGATTAGGGTTAAATTGGAAGCTGAAATCTGGACAGATTCAAAACCGATGTTCATGGAGTCGTAACTTAGTCATAAATCCGTGTTTTTGGTTGATTCTTGAGTCTAAAGTTAAGTTTGAAACGTCTACTTTCTGTTGGTATAGGTATCAAGTCGTAGTTTTGGGATTTAGGCAGTTCAATAATTCTTGTAAGACAACGTATACATTCTGATTTTCGGAGACAGATTTTGTGTCAACTTTGTAAATCAATATCTCTTTCAATTTTTTTGAATCAACTAATGAGACTTGTTTTGTAACAAACTTTGGGGTATTAGCTTTTCATAAAAGTAAGATTGGCTTTCGAAATGTTTCGTTTCGATTTTTGAATGAATTTAAACATTTTAGTGCGTAAACAGCGACACGTTCTGAACAACATGTCTAAGGGAAATTATTTAAAAATGACAAAATAATTATAAAATAAAGGGATTTGAGGTATTTAAACTTAATAACATAAGGTTACTGTGGTAGAAATTTTGGATTGTAAAACGATAATAAAATATGGTTTTAAAAGGGTCTAAGTCGAACAAAATATTTTTGTAAACAGAATGGCATATTTGTAAAACGAATGGTTTGGGACAAACAGAACGTGGTAAGTTGGGGTTGGATTGATTAAATGTGCAACAAAGTCATTCATTAGGATTTGGTTACAAAAGAAAGGCCTAAGCCTTGTCCTTATCATAATCGGTAACGTTGAATGTTGTAGTTACGTACTTGTGTGGTAGTGATCGTTGAATGGATTAATTCAAGAACGCTTAATCGATTGCTATGCTTTTCAAGGTGAGTTTTGGGGCCCCATTTTCTTAATTATTTTTAAATTGGGGGAAAAGTATGCTCGTACGTTTATTACCATTTTTTTGCTGTGAAACGTATTTGTTTTCATTTTTGGACATTTGCATGAAATGTATGACACTATGTGAAGTATGTGCATTTGGTTGTTGGATTCATTATCATTGTAAGGCCTTGCTCTTTCGGGAGTGAGTACCTGATGTATACATTATTCTTGGTATACATTAAAGCCATGTTGTTTCACAAGGCCTTAGTACCTAATGTTATACGTTATGTATACATTAAAGCCATTATGAGTAGCTACTGCATTCACAGGGGTTGTTTGGTCATACTTCTTCGTGGGGTGATGACAGTGTGTTGAGGTGTCATTTACATTATTTCACTTATGTGTACATTTTCATTGCATTGTCCTAACTCGTATCTTTATCACAACAAATGTTTATTTTGTGTCGTTTATAAACCTGCAGAACTCGCTAACCATTGTGTTGACACTTTTTGAGCATATCTTTTCAGGTAGCACTAGTGGAACTAAGACTAAGGATAAGAGAGCTTAGTGGACCGATTAGGTTGCATTAAGTGTTACTTCAAGACATATGACATTTGGTTTTAGTATTTCAGTGGGTTGAGAAAGGCGTGTTTTGCCTTAACATTTATATCGTGGGATGTTTGTTTGCTAATTTGTTTCCATGTTGATATGTACGCGTAGCGTGAACCACTATTCATGTTACAAGTATCATAACACATTGGAGTTTTATTTTCATATAGATTCTTTATAATAATGTGTTGTGATCCTATCGTCGTTATATCCCGTTGTTTCCACTTTAGATGGGGTGTGACAGATTGGTATCAGAGCCATTGTTTATAGAGATCTAGGTGGATTGACCTAGACTATAAATAAGGAACCCGCATATAGAACATGAATTAGGAACTATGTGTGCATGAAACTATATGTGCTTATTCGAAACGATGTGTACTTACATGTCACTCAAGATGGACATGCTCCATTGTTGGTTTCTGCACATGCCCGCGTACCCGAGAGGGTTATGTTGGCTTAACGGCATGAGATCATTAATGTCATCTAGCAAAACTCTATTGATCATAGTATCATATCCATATAAATTCGTGTCACATTTAGAATTAAAATCGTAGGAACGAAGTTTAACATTGTGATATAGGATTTGGTTATAAGTACATATATGAAAGGATACCCTAACAATTACGGCGGCCAACGTAATTGCAAAGGTATCACGACATATATGTGTTTATATGACCACATTCGAGTGCCCAATGTGTCTCCTTCAAAGTCGCATGACGACGTCAAAATCTCAACTCTATTTGTTCCGAACTCATGATCTTTGGTCATTGGTTTGGCGTATACATCTGACATTATCCAAACTGCTCATCTATTCTAAACTCGTATGTACTAAAAATCGTAGTAAACATGCCGCCAAGACGTTTTACTCGAAATGCTAACATGATATGTGACGGGAGCGAAACATGATAAATATAAAAGTGTAAATCGTGTAGTAAGTAAACGTCATTCTGAGACATGGAATCTGTAGCGTGAGACTAATAGACGTGGATGATAACTCATTAAAGAACAATCATGCAACACTCTAATAAATTAGTACTCACTGGAACCAAAGTAACTAGCTCACTATCCTTCTAATTCTTTGGGCATAATTATATCTTAACTTTCCTTGGAAATTTCTAATTACAACCACCTATCATGCGATAGTCTTTGCCTCTTTAGTCAGTGGTGCATTCACTTACTTTTCCACTTTTACCCTCTCACAACGAAATTCTCTAATCCGTATTTGCTAGCTAGCCTAAGATCTTGATACTATGGGCACACATTCAATTCTATGTATTACATGACAACTTCACCTCTATATGATAAAGGCTCCAATGCCTTGTGTTGCAATTGAATAAGACCATTCTTAACATGTATTCTAATCTCGATTTCTAAACTTTTTGACTACAACTTCCGTAAGAATTTAAGTCAAACTAAAACATAATCACGTTATATTCTCTACCAATGTAATTATTGCAACCCAGTTCAATCAACATCTTTCTAAGGGTCCTATTATGAACATCACTATTTGATGTATTGGTAATCCAAAAACTTGGTAATAATTCTCAAATTTAACCAACCCCTTATTATCTATACGATTAAAATATCTAACCATCCACGATCATTTAGATTATTATATGATACCTTGAAATTCTTCTACTAAAATCTTTGGTACCAAAAAAAATAATTTATATCGTTTGAAACTCTCTGTGTCTTGGAATATGTTGTTGCGTAGAATAAACTATAGTAATAAATACATAAATTTTATTACCATTCAAAATTTAAAATAAATCAAACAACATAATATAATATACTCCATTGCTTTTAACGTTTTACAACTAAAAATTTAGTGCTACAGAACTTTGTAATATATTTCACTTCAATATGACGTACCACTGGATAAACTCTCAAGAGAAAATTCACTCATAATTTTCTTATAAAATTGAAGAAATTCCCGGTTATAACTATTCTTCGTCATGCTCAAATAACGAGACATACGTTAAATTTAAGATTGACAAACGCCCAACTCCAATGATAAAACCACTTCCTTGAATCTTGAAATATCACGAACTTACTCAAGGGTAATTTTTGTTTCCCCTAAGTCAAAACAAAACATGAAGCCAACGAGCATTCATAATCACCAAAAACATAATGAATTCACCGACGAAATGAACAAGGAAAAATCAAGAGGAAATCGTTTAGTTGACATGTTAAAATGAATTAACGTATCCTATGTCATATTGTGTACTAACATGGAATGGTCCTCTACTAATCCATACAAAATGAGACAGTGGATCTTAATTATTGTCTCAAAAATGTTCAACCCAATAACCTGGGAGCCCTAATTAGGCCTAGATAAAAAGTGAAAATCAAGATATACACAAGACGAATAGATCAAGGGGAAATCAATATAATAATTCACATAAGGCTTTGACCTTAAAAACAAATACGGAACAAATGATATCTCCGATTGATGTTCTTTCTTTCGATTCACCGTTACACTATATTGCATGACCATGTTATTAGCGTTATTAAATTGATACACACAAGAAGACTACTCCAAACCAAATAACCAATTATGCCTTCAAACGGAACCAAACTTTAATTATATTTCGACATCAAAACATCACTAAAGCTTGAACAAAACAATACACTTCTTTCACCAATAGTTATGACTTATCCATTTCTTTTTAGACTTATTAGTTTCAAAGCTGTGAAAGGACAAAACTACCCTCACTATATTAAACAAAATTTATTACATTACTTTCATCATGAATTAAAAAAAAAAAGCTTGGGCCAGTATAAGATTTAAACTTTTTAATTATTCATTCAACAAGTTTGGAAGCTATTGTCTTTGAAATGAGAGCAAATAACCAAATAGTTATTCCACACTATGTCAGTATATGGAAATTTCTCATAATAATTCAAACAATCTGTGAATCCTAAGGCGCCTCTTATTAAGATAATCTTTGATATACTATTTCACATCATAAACTTAACATTTGTGATGACCACCAATAACAACTATTATTATTCATTCTTTCATTCACAGAATGGTCAGCTATCAATATCAAACACAACTACTTACTTCTTACTTGTTTACCGCGGTATAGCACGGGAATTTTACTTGTCATTAAATAATGAAATTCCGATGCACGAGAACATACAACTGTGAGATTAGACCAAATTAAATTCCCTTAGATTTTAGGATAAAATCTAAGTTTATACTTATTTCACCCCTCATATGAGTCAACTTTTATAACCTCACACAGAAATACTCTTGCACGTACTAACATTTCTTCCTTTGGTGATAACGTGGATTAACTTGCGTTGGCGACACAACCTCCACATATATGTACATATTGCTCTCAATTACGGATGTAAAAAAAAATAAAAAATAAAATACAATATTTGTAGGACCAATTGAGAATACCATAGAATCTTAAAATGTTGAACTTCATTTACGTATAATCTAAAATTTCAATACGTTAAGTTGCATCTAATGGTGAATGTTCTGTATTAAAAGTATTTTTCAATGCGAAAGTCTCATATAAATTTTAGTAGAATCAACAAACCGCAAATTGTAAAAAAGACAAATTTTTATCAATAGTTTAATCGGGAACATTAATTGATAATTGTCTATTCTTCAGCACTTATAATTCAGCTACAAGTTGGTATGCGGAAGCCTCAAGTATGGGCCACTACACAACGCCAATAAACTCGATAAATCAAGGTCTAGTTCAAAACCAAGGAAAATAATTATACGATGGGTATGGAGTGCACATCTTATGTATTACCATCATCACCTGTAACATCATATTACATTTTAGTAAGAACCCCTTTTACTATTTACAATGTAAGATTAGACGAGAATCTAAATTCATTTGGGAATGTAAGAATCATAATAGGAATTCAAAATCTGTGTATGATTCGTAACAACGATGTCAGTAATAATTCCGATTGAATTTTGGGACAAAATTCCCTAAACGGGGGGATACTGTGACAACCGTCACCAAAACTCTTTAGTAATTGTAGTTTAAACGTTAGAACACATTTTTGTATTAAGACATATTCTAGAGATTTCTTTCTCTCAAAGTCTTCATTTTCAAAAATCGAATCCAAAGCAAAAAGAATCATCCCAATCGGATGTGTAACGAAGAAGATAAAACCTAAAACGTAAACGCATTCATAGTTTGGAAACTAAAGAGAACGTGCGAAGTATTATAAAAAATGATAATAATCATATTAATTTATATAATAAGAATATTAACAATTATAATACATTAATAATAAGCTAAGTAAAAACATATAACATGTTAAAAAGATAAAAGCTGAATTTTCTGCGAGGTTTTACGGTTTGGGCCATAACTTTCTCATCCGGACTCCAAATGACTTGAATCCAAAGCCCATGATCTCTAAATTCCTTGTGCTACTTTATGTCCAGACTCTAGCCCATTATGTCATGGAAAAATTCGGCCAAGGAGGGAGGAGTAGGGAGCAAACAAAGATATCTAGTTAATTCCACAATATTTTCTGCAATTAAACCTAACCCTTATCCTAAACAAAAACACCCAAAACCCTAAGTATTTTCTCTGCACTCCAGCCGTATCCCACCTCAATAATTCGAATTTCATCATCAAACTTCATCTTTTAATCATCCGTTTCAAGATTCAGGCGTTGTTGATGGTATATCTCTTACATTTCTTTTGATATCTAAAGTTTTGTATCGTTAATTGATTTCCAATTGATTGAAATTATGTATTTTGATGAATCACATGGGATCTGGGTAGGGTACATATAGAAAAACGTTTTTGAGTAAATAGATGATTTCGATTTGATATATAACGAGTTTATAATAACGGATTAGGGTTAAATTGGAAACTGAAATCTGGACAGATTCAAAACCGATGTTCATGGAGTCGTAACTTGGTCATAAATCCGTGTTGTTGGTTGATTCTTTAGTCTAAAGTTAAGTTTGAAACGTCTACTTTCTGTTGGTATAGGTATCAAGTCGTAGTTTTGGGATTTAGGTAGTTCAATAATTCTTGTAAGACAACGTATACATTCTGATTTTGTGTCATTTTTGTAAATCAATATCTCTTTCAATTTTTTTGAATCAACTAATGAGACTTGTTTTGTAACAAACTTTGGGGTATTAGCTTTTCATAAAAGTAAGATTGGCTTTCGAAATGTTTCGTTTCGATTTTTGAATGAATTTAAACATTTTAGTGCGTAAACAGCGACACGTTCTGAACAACATGTCTAAGGGAAATTATTTAAAAATGACAAAATAATTATAAAATAAAGGGATTTGAGGTATTTAAACTTAATAATATAAGGTTACTGTGGTAGAAATTTTGGATTGTAAAACGATAATAAAATATGGTTTTAAAAAGGTCTAAGTCGAACAAAATATTTTTGTAAACAGAATGGCATATTTGTAAAACGAATGGTTTGGGACAAACAGAACGTGGTAAGTTGGGGTTGGATTGATTAAATGGGAGACAAAGTGATTCATTAGGATTGGGTTACAAAAGAAAGGCCTAAGCCTTGTCCTTATCATAATTGGTAACGTTGTGTGTTGTAGTTACGTACTTGTGTGGTAGTGATCGTTGAATGGATTAATTCAAGAACGCTTAATCGATTGCTTTGCTTTCCAAGGTGAGTTTTGCGGCCCCATTTTCTTACTTATTTTTAAATTGGGGGAAAAGTATGCTCGTACATTTTATTACCATTTTCTGCTGTGAAACATATTTGTTTTCATTTTTGGACATTTGCATGAAATGTATGACACTATGTGAAGTATGTGCATTTGGTTGTTGGATTTATTATCATTGTAAGGCCTTGCTCTTTCGGAAGTGAGTACCTGATGTATACATTATTCTTGGTATACATTAAAGCCATGTTGTTTCACAAGGCCTTAGTACCTAATGTTATACGTTATGTATACATTAAAGCCATTATGAGTAGCTACTGCATTCACAGGGGTTGTTTGGTCATACTTCTTCGTGGGGTGATGACAGTGTGTTGAGGTGTTTCATTTACATTATTTCACTTATGTGTACATTTTCATTGCATTGTCCTAACTCGTATCTTTATCACAACAAATGTTTATTTTATGTCATTTATAAACCTACGGAACTCACCAACCATTGTGTTGACACTTTTTGAGCATATCTTTTCAGGTAGCGCTAGTGGAACTAAGACTGAGGATAAGAGAGCTTAGTGGACCGATTAGGTTGCATTAAGTGTTACTTCAAGACATATGACATTTGGTTTTAGTATTTCAGTGGGTTGAGAAAGGCGTGTTTTGCCTTAACATTTATATTGTGGGATGTTTGTTTTAGTAATTTGTTTCCTTGTTGATATGTACGCGTAGCGTGAACCACTATTCATGTTACAAGTATCATAACACATTGGAGTTTTATTTTCATATAGATTCTTTATAATAATGTGTTGTGATCCTATCATCGTTATATCCCGTTGTTTCCGCTTTAGATGGGATGTGTCAAACATAGTGCATTTGTGGCTCAAACAAAAAAGGTTGATTCTGATGCATTTACATGTTTATCTTGCATTCAAATAACTGGTTCTAACAACAGGTACAAGGATAACATTGAAACCCTGCGATCAGATCTCGAAAATTTGACAGAGGCTAATAAGGTTTTGAAAAAAAATGAATTAGCTTATGAAAAGAAATTCAAAGCCTATCAAGATGAGTCTCAAGCGTTCAAAGCTAAAATCTATAGTCAACAAGATGAAATAGATAGTTATTTGAAAGAAATTTCTTTGCTTAATAAAGAGCTTGTTGACTCTAAATCTGAAGCTGATGATCTTAAACGAAAAATGTCAAATTTTGCTACGTCAAACATGATATTTGATCACATCCTTGATAAGCAAAGGACTGATACGAAAAGCAAGGCAGGTATTGGATATAACCAGGTACCTCCTCCTATGGACTATCTTCCAATGCCTGTTAAGGATGCAATCAAAGACTTTGTGCCTTCTTCCTGAAAAGTAGACACAAATTTTGTTAATGCACCAGTTAATGAGCAAGTTAAACAGGCCGAGTTTGTTAGGCCTACATTTTTTAAAGCTGAAAATAAACCTCCAGTCAATTTTGAAGAGGTCGTTGTGATAGAAGATATACCTGAAGTGTCTACCATTAAGGTTGAGAAAATAACTGTCAAACCAGACTGTTTTAAATGCAAAGGCAAAGCTAAAGTTGATGATGAATCTTTCAAAGTTAAAAAAGTTAAAAGGGATTCAACATCAACTAACTCAACCTCAGGAACATTTACTTCAACATGTTCACCTAAGAGTGCATGTTAAACAAATGTTCCTGTTAATAGACCTTATGTGTACTGTCCTCCACCGAAATGATTTGAGGGAACTCATTGAAATCAATCTTATGTTGAGAGATGTTCTTGCTTTCGTTGTGGTCAACAGGGCCATATTATTAGGGATTGTAGGTTATTATCCCTAGATAGGTTTGGTAGAGGGATGCCAAGAACTTCTTCTTTTAAGAATTCTTTTTCAAGGCATCGTTTGTATTCGCCTCTATCTAGTTGTGCATCAAACTCTTCACAACCTATGTCTAGAATAAATAAAGTTGTGCCTAGTAGACCTCAAGTTCAACAGCACAACATTGTTGAAAACAAATCATCCGAACCTAAACAGGTTTGGAAACCAAAATCCACAAACAACACATCTATGAAATCAACTGAGTTTTTAAGATATCATAAACTCATGGATGTGATGATTATGGATGATAATGGACAACCCAAGTTTATCAAGGCTTGGGTGTCCCATAAACTTTAATGTTTGATTGTTTGTGGTGATGCAGTCAGTTTCTTGTTAGCCAATATTTTTTAGTGACTGCATGGATGTGGATATTGTTGGAAGAATGGTGACTGGAATGATGAAATTTCTGAAGTTCAGGTGGTTAAAGTGCTAAAAAGGCATTTGATTTGACTTGATATATGATTTTGAAACTTTTATTTTGGAATTTTTATTTTTTTATTTATTAGTTTTGCAACAGCCATTCTTTGTACTTTTTAGTATCAAAGAAATGCAATGTTGTAAAATATCTTAAATCAACAAATTACAAAAATATGTTTAATGTTTAAGGGGAGTACCTTTGAATTGGATTTTTGAAAAGAATTTGTTGTTCAGGGGGAGTAATTAAAATTACGATTATTTGGATCAGAAATGTGAACATCAAGATTCTTATTCCTCAAGAAGATATTGGATTGTGTCTGTAAACAACATGGGAAATGATTGTACATCAGATGACATGCACAAAATGGAAATTTTAAGGTTTATGTTTGATGTGTCAGTAGGTTTATCTGACATGTTTAAAATAGCTTGTATAAATATTAGCTTCATCATATGATGTACTGGTAGGCATGATACACACCGGTCTTTGAGCTATTAACAAGTAATAATAATACATGTCTATTATCGTGTGGTGAACACCCTGTGATGTATGACTAAATGTCTTAATTCCTTAATGTAGCATGACATACTTCTATACCTGAGGTTTATCTGAAATCATTTGGGGGTATATATTGATCGTTTCCTCTGTTGTACGTAAGTACAAACCTGGTCTCAATTAGTATATCCTTTAAAGTTAAGCAAACGCAAGTCAATGAACTTGAAAAAGTCTTAAATCACAAGATACCTAATAAGGTCACCAAAATGGTTTGACCAAGTCTGGTTTTGTTTACACCTGAATCAAGTTATATCGCTTTGTTATACGTTTGTACAGACCTGTCACCGCTGACTTGATTCTTAAAAATGATACCCTTATATTCTCTCTGGATTCGGAAGCTATGCTCATGTCTAGGTTACAGGGGTATGTCATAGGTGGGGACCACGAAGAAATATTCATACTAACAATAAAAGGTTAACTCACAGACCCGGATGTAACATGTTTAAGTGGACAAACAATACCTCTAATTGTCTTGAAATAATTTTTATAAAAGGTGCTTTAAGTGTGCTAAGTAAATTTAAAGTGGATACTGATAATCGAAATAACACTTACTATTTCCTAATAATTGCATGTTGGCCTGATATGATCTCTAAGCAGACCTAAAACAATCCTATCCTCAATTTATTTATTTTTTAGGTATTCTTTGCCTTTTGTTTATTAAAGAAAAATACAAAAAGATTTTATTGTTAAATTATTTTCTTCAATATTACATATCCTGTTCAAGTCAAATAGATGTAAAGGATGTTGGTTATTTTCCAAAGACTGAAGATAAATTCTATTGAAAAAGCTGATAATGATTGAGAGATGGTCACAGAGTTTGAAGATCTTATTGTATGATAAATGTGTGTTAGTCACATGAATCAGGACATCAAGATAGTTTGAAGACCATGCTATCTCAATGGGGGAGTTTCTGATTGTTGTAAACATGAAGGAGTTTGTTGGTGAAGACTAATTGGAAACTTATTTGACCAAGCTGCTGACATGGGGGAGTTTGTTGGTGCATTTTGTATGTCAGTCACTTGGTTAACGTTTGTACTTGTCAAAGTCAATTAGTCTTAGTATGTGATGGGATTAGTGTGTATATTTGAGTCTGTAAACGAAATATAATTATTGAATATACAAGTTAATGTTCATGCGACACAGAGCCTGTGTCACAATAGCGACACAAAGGTTGTGTCGCAGGGTTGGCTGGACAACTATAAATAGAGGAGTTAGAATTCATTTAGAGGTTGATCAAACCCTAGAGAGTGAGAGTGAGACGTGAGTAGAGAGCAGAGGCAGAGAATTCATTTTGTAATCTTCATACGTTCAAGTGTTAATATATACAAAGATTATAGAAAATGTTTATCTCCCAATGGTGTAAGGCTGTCGACTTATTGGGAAAAAGGAGGAAGATCACTTTGATCTCTTGGGCACATCCAGAACTAGGTTTGTGAAGTTATCGTTAGATGAGAAACTTAGCACAGACTAGAAGCTAGATCTGAAAAGTATCTTTCATCGGTTATCCACAAAAGTCGTTTAGATATTTGGTGCTCAAAAGGGAGTGTTTCTTGAGAAAGAAATGATATCTAAAGAGGACAGTGGGAGTACAATTGATCTTGAATAAATTCAAGGATCTACTGATGAATAATCTATAGTAAACACTGACACTATACAAGAGGTGGTGACACCTGTTGAACTTGATGACATATCCTTTATCGCTCGCAGTTGTAGAGTTAGCAAACCTCCTCAGTTCTATTATGGTTTCCATATAGAAGAACATGATAAGATTAGTGATAGTACACTAAGTTGATTAGATGAGTCTGCTAACTACAAAGGAAGCGATGGTAGGACTTAAGGCTACTAAGTGTAAGCAAAAAGCGCACCGACCTCGGCCGTGGAGTAGTGAGACCCGCAATTGCGCGTGAAGTGGAGTTCGAAATCAAGGGACAGTTCCTCAAGGAACTTAGAGAGAACCATTTTCGAGGAGAAGATAAGGACGATGCTAACGAGCACGTCGAGAAAATCTTGGAGATCACGGATATGTTCAATGTCCACAACGTAACACGCGATCAAGTCATGCTCCGAGTGTTCCCAATAACACTAAAGGGAACCGCAAAAAGATGGATTGCGAATGAACTAGTTGGATCCATTACCACGTGGGAAGATCTTCGCACGAAATTTCTAAAGATGTACTACCCGCCATCCAAAACGTCGAAGATGATCGACGAGATTAGGAATTTCAAGCAAGACGTCGACGAGTCACTTCACCAAGCGTGGGAAAGGTACAAGGATTTGATGCGTAGGTGCCCACAGCATGACCTAAATGACTAACAGATCGTAATGGTGTTCTACAAGGGAGTAGATTGTGCTACAAGACAACAACTGGATGCACAAGGATCTCTTCCGAAGAAGATTCCAAGAGATGTCTTAGAGGCTATTCACGACCAAGCAAAGCATTCTCAGCTTTGGGAAGATGGCACCTCTCGGAGAAAGAGTTCAATTACCAATGATGATGGACACGCAACAATCAATGCCAAGCTAGACAGTATGGGAAGAGACATAAAGAAGGTTACTGAGACTGTCCATGCAATACATATAGGGTGTGAAATTTGTGAAGGAATGCACTTAGCCAAGGATTGCCCCTAAAAGGATTCAGGAGAAACCAGCGAGGAAGTTAAATTTGGAGAAGCTCAAGTAGGCTACCGCCAAGATAGTGGGAACTATTTCCAAAGACCGTACCAGGAAGGAGGTCGCCAATTCCGTCAGACTCAGCCGGGGCTCTACGCAAAGGAACAACCCACGACACCTTTCCCCGAGAAGAAATCTAATTTGGAGGAAATGATGGGGAAGTTTTTGACTACTAACGAGCAGTTTATTGCTAGTTCGGGACAACGGATGGATACTACCGAAGCGTTAGTACGAAATCAAGGTGCCGCACTCAAGCAAATTAAGGGGACCGTTTCTAACATAGCTAAGGTTCTCCAAGAGAGGTTTCCGTGAACTCTACCGGGATTCACCGAAACCAACCCACGAGATCAAGCAAAAGCAGTGACTACCAGAAGTGGGAAGGTTCATGAAGACCCTAATTTTGATAAGAATCTCGTGTCTGAGCTTTTGCTGGAAAAGGAGAAGGAAGCGGAGGTTGTCAAAAGTCCTAAGGTGGACACGAAGGCTGATCAAATTTCTAGGAATAAGTAATATGCGAAGGATCATGCGCCACCCCCACCATACCCCATAGCTTTGAGAAGAGGAAAAGATGGAGCTCAATACCACCAATTTCTAGAAAATTTGAAGCAGCTTCATATCAACATTCCGTTTGTGGAAGCTATTGGCCAAATGCCTAAGTACGCGAAGTACTTGAAGGAACTTTTGACTAATGAAAGCAAGTTGGCAGAAGCAACCACAGTGGTGATGAACGAGCGATGCTCAGCCGTGATGTAAAACAAATTGCCACCAAAAATGAAGGACCCAGGGAGTATCACTATTCCCTGTCTAATTGGTAATTTGGACATTGTAAATGCACTAGCAGATCTTGGAGCTATCATATCCAATATGCCTTATACTATGTATGCTAGACTTCGGTTAGGAGAAGTTAAGTCCATCCGAATGTGCATCGGGTTAGCTAATCGTTCTGTTCAATACCCTAAAGGGATGGTTGAGAACATTTTAGTCAAGGTCGATAAGTTTTTGTTTCCCTGTGACTTTGTGATTCTCGACATGGTAGAAGATCCCAAGGTACCGATAATTCTAGGTATACTGTTCCTAGCCACTTCTAGAGCATTGATCAATGTTTTTGATAGGAAAATCACCATGAGAGTGGTGGATGAGAAGGTTGTGTTCAATGTGAATGAATCTATGCAATATCCTGCCTTAGTGGATGATACTTGTTATTTTTCTAGCGCTAGAGAATTGTCTAACGATGACGAGTTTTTGCAAAGTTTGAAGGATGATGAAGATTTAGATCCTATGATTCTAAAAGGATGGACAGGAAGCCTCAAGGAAATCCGTGAAATCGAAGAGTTCGATAAATTGCTGAAGGAGATCGAGAAAACATGCGAGAAGGAGTTAGAGAACGAAGGAGTCAAGCTGAAGGAGAATGAAGAGTCAATTTTGACAAACGGAATCTCCATCAAAACGGAGATGCGAATTTCTATGCATGGTATCCCATGTTCAAGAGCGGAGGTGTCGGTAGTTAAATCCTCATTCGAAGATCCACCCAAGTTAGAGTTAAAAGAGCTACCAGCTCATCTGGAGTATGCATACCTGCAAGGGAAATCCGATCTGCCGGTAATCATTTCAGCCCATCTTTCAACTAAGGAAAAGGAAAGATTACTGAAGGTTCTTAAGGAGCACAAGAAAGCCGTCGCATGGACGATAAACGATATCAAGGGAATAAGCCCTTCATACTGCACTCACAAGATTCTTATGCAATCCGACTTCAAGCCAGTGGTGCAACCCTTGAGGCGTTTAAACGCGAAGGTAATGGATGTGGTGAGAAAAGAAATTATCAAGTTACTAGACTTCGGGTTGATATACCCAATTTCCGACAATCCATGGGTAAGCCCTATTCATGTTTTACCGAAAAAAGGAGGTATGACAGTTGTAGCCAATGAGAAGAATGAGTTGATCCCCACGAGAACAGTCACTGGGTGGAGAGTTTGCATTGATTACCGGAAATTGAACGATGCTACGCTCAAGGATCACTTTCCCTTTCCGTTCATTGATCAAATGCTCGAGCGTCTAGCCGGAAAGGAATGTTACTGTTTATTAGATGGTTTTTCCGGATACTTTCAGATTCCGATAGATGCGAACGATCAAGATAAGACCATATTCACATGTCCATTTGGAACATTTGCATATAGAAGAATGCCATTCGGGCTATGCAACACACCCGTAACATTCCAACGGTGTATGATAGCAATTTTTCATGACATTGTTGAAGACAGTATGGAGATATTTATGGATAATTTCCATTTGGAACTTTGCATGTCCATTTGGAACACCCTCAATTTTTCAAGATAAGACCACATTCACATGTCCATTTGGAACATTTGCATATAGAAGAATGCCATTCGGGCTGTGCAACACACCCGCAACATTCCAACGGTGTATGATGGCAATTTTTTATGACATGGTTGAAGACAGCATGGAGATATTTATGGATGATTTCTCCGTTTTTGGGAATTCTTTTGATGAGTGTTTGGCCAATTTGGCGAAAATGTTGCAAAGATGTGAGAATTCGAATCTTGTGCTCAATTGGGAGAAATGCCATTTTATGGTCCGTGAAGGGATAGTGTTAGGACACAAGATATCGAGCGTAGGGATCGAGGTGGACAAGGCAAAGATCGAGGCAATAGAAAAGTTTCCACCTCCGACGAATATCAAGGGTATACGAAGCTTCTTAGGGCACGCCGGATTTTATCGACGTTTTATTAAGGATTTTTCCAAGATAGCACGACCGATGAACAAACTATTAGAGAAAGAAGCCAAGTTTGAATTCTTCAAGGAATGTCTTGATGCATTCAATCTTTTGAGGTGGAAGTTAGTATCTGCATCCATCATGATTATTCCAAATTGGGACCTTCCTTTTGAATTATTGTGCGATGCTAGTGATTATGCTGTAGGAGCAGTGTTAGGTCAACGGGTTGACTAGAAGTTTCAACCCATCTACTACGCTAGTAAAACCTTGACAAACGCGCAAGTGAACTTCGACACCCGGTCAAAAAGGGCCCAAAATTAGCGGCCAATTAAAATCGTAATCATTCGTACTTGGTACGTTTTAAAACGAAAGTATTAGAAAATTATATATATATATATATATATATATAAAACATTAAATAATTTTTATTAATAATCACTTACAAACAAATTTGAAAGAATGCGCAATCTCAAATACGGATGTTGGTGCAAAACCTTTATAAATAAGTATTATTGTTAAGAATAATAATTATTTACTCGGATAAAATCTGAAACATATTTTTTTTTGCACACTGAAACCACGAGAAAACTATATGTATATCTAAAGTAAAACAAAGTTATAATTTTATATTTCACTAAAAGTATTTTTATAAAATACTTCAACTAAAAATAAATACGATTTCATATTTAGAAATTTATCACTTGAAAACATTACACTACTTTACGATCGAGTACACGAACACGGATACCCTAAACCAATTATTGGAGTCGGTTATATCAACCAACTCCAATCATTCATATACACACACAGACATATCTATCTATCTCTCATTCTCTCTCGGTCTCACTCTAAAACAACAACAACAAGAAACAACATCACAACAACAATAATCAACACAAACATCATCTCATCTTCTTCGTCATCTTGTTCATCATCATCATCGTGTTCATCGATCATCATCTTCATCACGACTCCACTTTTTAAATTGTAAGGAAACTTTGAACTATACTTTAAATTGTGTTTAGAACAATTTATATCAACATGTATTAGTGTTATGTCAGCTCATTGTGTCAAAATAATTAAGTTGTAAACTGGTTTTGTGGATTGAACTACGAACAACCCTGAAAAAGGCCCTCACCCGATTGGTTGAGTTTTCATACGCGATTGGGTGAATTTACCCGATTGGGTGAGCTGCATACCCGATTGGGTGAGTTGCATACCCAATTGGGTGAAGTTACTCGATTGGGTGAGCTGCATACCCGATTGGGTGAAGTTACCCGATTGGGTGAGCTGCATACCCGATAGGGTGAAGTTACCCGATTGGGTGAGCTACATACCCGATTGGGTGAAACTTAAAAGTTAAGAAACAATAACTGATCTCGTATTTTATTTCGAAATTGTTACAGAGGTACGATTCAATGTACATAAAAGTTATTTCAAAAGTTAACTTGGTACATGTATATATATACTTACGGATAATGATTTCATAACAAAATATGGATAATGAATATACTTTACAAGTATACAATCAAACACATAATAATACTTGAATTATTATCATGAACCGTCACCAACGGGCCGCATACATTTTACAAACTTCAAACATAAACAATTATCGAATACTTTGGGCATAGTTAAATTGGATAAACATTGTATGGATGGTATATTTACGCGTCCATTTACTTATTTAGAATCTCGCGTGTTTAGGACACTAGGATATTTCGTATTTGGACATAAGCTTACTTTAGGTGAGTGTCATGACCCAATTTTACTAATTTATTATTTTAAATTTGGGGAAGATGCAACACAAATTGTTTTCGTGATCACAGTTATTCGGTTAGTTAATTTAGTTATTAACTCGGTTATTCGGTTATCATTATCGGTATTGTTTTTGTTCGGATATTGCATGAGTGTTTTAATGTAACACCCCTGAAGTTACTGTTGTGCGGAAGCAAGCTTTGGGTGTTACTAATCAATAATCAAGCACTAAAGTAAAGCAAACGACATCTATATGCAACGTCGTACAATAGTACAAGCTTTGAGTTCGAAAATGATTTCCTAGAGATTCTAATACATAACTGATATACAAAAAGTAATGCAAAAGAATCTCCACAAGTTTGTATGCATGCGACTCGAGCTATCAGTCCTGGGGTAATCCTACTCCATTTGTTTACCTGAGATGCAAAGCTAAAAAGGTCAACCAAAAAGGTTGGTGAATCTCACAGGTTTAGTAATAAAGTAATCGTTTATGAACCACAAGTATGTACCAGCGTTGCTATCAAGCAAAGTAAGTAAATCAGTATGTACGCACAGTTGCCATGAGCTCATAAGTTGAAGCTTAAACGTGTAGTGTGAATATATCACGTACCCCCGTGAGTGCTATCCGCACACTCATATGTAACAAATACTAATATGCCTGTTTCTACGTGTAAATCAGTACGTGGTGGTGCTACCACCACAGGCAGGGATTGTCAGTCCCAAATGGATCCATTTACTAGTAATCGCGCTTAAGTCCATAACTAACAACTTACGATAGGAGGATTTCAGTGGATAAAGTAACTCATGCAAAGTTTGTGTAAAAGCAGTAGTAAAATCAGTACAGTACATTGCGTTCACATGTAAAACGGTAGCTAAGTATCTCACCCCAAAGTATAAAAACAGTAAAAGTGGGGCTGTAAGACTCACCTGAGTCAAGCAAGTAAGTATAGCGGATGTAAGTCCGTAAGTATGTGTCGGATGTAATTCCGTAGTGTGGTTCTCCGAACCCTGCAACCTTCTAGCGTCCGAAACGCACAAGGTCGTAAGCAAGTAAGTAAGTTGGTGTCGCGAAGGATCACCCATGCTAGTTGTCCACTCAACTAGGAAATGTCCAAGTATTTGTTTGTACGTTCATGATCATTTTGTAAAAAAAGTATGGCCCGTTGGTGACGAAGGTGTAATAATAATTCAAGTATTATTATGTAATTCATTGTGCTTGTATATCTTGTAAGTGTAGTGTTTTATGTATTCAATACTTAGTATAAAAAGTATTTTAAAGTTTTTATTTCGTGCGACAATATATAACCCGACAATGACATTCACGGACACTGTTTATGCGTCAATAAGTTCATGAAGTTTTGTTCATACGACAATAGCAATTCACAGAGTACTATTTATGCGACAATTGCATTTCACGGAATTTCTTTTAAGTATAAGTGTTAGTTTTTACATGAAAATGGGAAATCACGGACACTGTTCATGCGAGAATAGTAATACATGGACTTTGTTTATGCGTTAATGATATTCACAGATTTTGTTCCTGCGACAATGGTGATTCACGGAGTACTGTTCATGCGTCAATAAGGATTGACGGAATGCTTTCAAGTATGTTTAGCGCTTATACGACAATGAGTATAGATTGTGATTCACGGATTTTTATGCGACAATTAGCTTATTGTCGGTTTTTAAATAATTTCAACCCAATCTCTATATTTCATTTTCCAGATTTGTAACTCGATAGACCTTTCGATTTGGAGCATTTCTAGTCCGATTTATACCTAACCAAAAATCACACAAGTTCTTATATATGTCTAGTTCATTTTTGAACTTTATGGTATTTTTTTATATTCATTTACTATTTAAAACAAAAATAGTTTCAAGGTGTGGTCAGAGTTGGTCCTAAACAGATATAGGTTCAAAGATTGAGGTATATCCGGAAATGAGGGCATTTTTGGAATTGGTCAAAAAATAACTTTTTGTAGAGCTCTCTCGTACGCAAATTTTGGTAGGTGATACATGTGTTGACTCAACCTAGAACTCAAGTTATAGTCGTTTTAGTGAGGTCAATTTTCTGGGACAGAAATTGTTATGATGTAAAGGTTTGGAAAAACGAGTTTTAAGCTTTGTTTTGGACATAATCTTGTTAAATGAGCATCTAGACATGTTAATAAGTAGTAAACAAGTAAGTCTAAGAAAATTTCAAGAGTTCTTACAAAGAAATGGTGAGGAGAAGGAGAAAAGAGGTCGAAAACTCGTTTTTCTTAAATTTTCCGATGTGGCGGCCTACGGTGGTTGTATGGTGGACTTATGGCGGCTCAAGGGAGGTGTTAGGGTGGCTGTGGGTGGTCTTGTGTCTGATCCCCACGTTTTTAGAGAGAGAGAAGAGAGAGGCTTGAGAGAATGGTTGCTTGTGTGTGTGAAAAATGAAGTGGAAGTGGTTGGTGTTTTTGGTGTGTCAAACAAGGAAAAGGGTGATGGCATGGGGGTTGATTTGCTGCAGATTTTCAGTGGGTCCCACCCTCATGTGGGTGTTTAAATCTTGCCCCCAAAGTTGTGTTAAACCCCGTGTTCGTTTACCCGTTCGTTTAACGTTTTAATTAACCGTATAACGTTTTATTTGATACGTTTTCTTAACGATTTAAAATATGACATTTTTACTTGTAGTATTTTATTAAGATACTTAATAATGTGATATAAGATATAATTTGGCTTCATTTCATCCGTCGGGCGCGTTTCGCGCATTTTCATCACGTACTGAGTGTTTTATACGATATTTAGTACGTGTAATATATTCTCACAATATATTAAGGTAAATAATGTTTGTTTAGATAATTCCACATTATTTTAATAGTTTGTCACCAACGTCCATATTTCCATTATCGAATATCCATCCGATTCATAATTGTACGATTTAAACAAATCGTGTGAACGTGTATGTAATTACACAGAAGATCATGTATATTTAGATTAACATACACTAAATACACGTAATTACAAGTAGTTTAGGCACTAATTAAAGTCCTAAATTAGCGGGTGTTACATTTAATTCGGTAAAGTCCTCATCAGTGTATGGTTCGTTAACTTAATAAGGCGCGATTACTAAAAGATAGATCTATCATGTGAGTGACGTCCCCGTCCGGGTTGCTAGCTACAACCACGTACAAACGAGCATTTTAGTAATTGTTATGGGTGTTGACAGCGTTCGTGAGGCAAGGCAGAAAATAGGGTTAGGCCTCGAACCATGGCTCAGTGCAATGTTAGTGTCGGTATATTTAATTCGGAAACCTTAATTTGTTTAATCATTGTTCAGTTTATAAATCGTCGGATAATATTTTGTATCACATCATGTTTTATGTTAAACCTGTGAGATTCACCAGCTTTATAGCTGACCTTTTAGTGTTTTATTCTCAGGTGATCAACTACAGTAGGGTGGCCCGCAGGATATGCTAGCTAGTACGAGTCACATGCATCTATAAACATGAGAAGATTTATAGCATTATCTTTTGTTAATCGGTTATGTATTAAAATCTTCAGAATCATTATGCGAACTTAATTATGTTTTAAAACTTATGACCTAAACTATGTATTACTTTTGTAAAATGTATAAACGTCTCATGTAGAGTCGTTTGCTTATACTTTGGTGTTCTTATTATTGATTAGTCACACCCAAATTGTTGCTTCCGCAAATCATGAAATCGGGGGTGTGACAAATTGATATCAGAACCTAAGGTTATAGCGAACTAGGTTACATTTAGTAGGCCTAGACTATGACCGTTAGGCAGTATTCCTCATTAGGTATAACTGGTTCAGGAATTACATCATACGAGTTAAATTTAACATAGCCTAGCTAACTATGTACACATTAGATAAAGATGATGTGAGATCTGAAAGGGGTTATATTGAACAAGAATGCACTAGTTGACTTTGACCATGAGAGAACCGGGACTCATAATTGTTTTGTGCTAGACACAACTAGGCGGATATATATGTATATAGGGTATATACATATATGATTTGGCTATTATATTATATATATATATATATATATATATATATGAATAGGCCTCGAATATTCGATAATATACTTGATATATATATATATATATTAATCGGTCTTGGATGTTCGGAAATATACTCGGTATATATATATTGTATATATATGTATAGGTCTTGGGAATTCGGTAATATGATCAGTACACATATTAATAGGCCTCGGATACGGGATATACTTAGGATATTATAGGCCTCCGTTACTCGAGACGCTCGAGCCATCAAAAATGGCAATACGTTCCGCGACACTGTCACGTACTCACGATGAAAATATCATTTCACATTCTTTTTATCATTTTCATTTCTCGAAATCATGTTGACGGGGAGAACTACTAGGCCTCCACGAACTAAAACTTATCCCATACTCACTGTTGGTAACATCACTTTCATCCTAACAAATTCCTAGCCTAGATGTTACGAATCCTCGTAAACCTTTTGTAAATTCTAACTGTTGTAATCTTTGGACACGCATGTTAATTGATTACAACCTTTATTATTCTAATCTATTGATTGTCACTTGTGTTGTGATATATTACCTTTATATACACAACTACAATAATCATACTCCTACACAAAAACTCACATGTCCCTTGTATTTATTGAAGGAACATGCCTCCGAGACAACAATCCTTTACTCCTACTGAACTTGAACAGCTAATCACTCAACGAGTAGCTGAAGCTCTGGCCGCTCGACAAACACCCCCCAACAGCAGGTCAAGCCCAAACCCTAAAAGCGATGAAACTCCGAACAACACCCCACCAACTAAACCATGCCCCTACAAAGAATTCCTCAACTGCAAACCCTTAAACTTCAAGGGCACGGAAGGAGCCATTGGCCTACTGCAGTGGATTAAAAGATGGAATCTGTTTTCCGTATCTATAACTGCTCGGATGACTGCAAGGTCAAATACTCTATCTGCACACTGATAGAAGGTGCACTCACTTGGTGGCACACTCATTCCTAGACTGTAGATATTGATGTTGCCTACAAACTACCTTGGGATGATCTGAAAAAGATGATGACTGAGGAGTATTATCCTAGAGAGGAAATACAACAGCTGAAGACTGAATTCTGGAATCACACTATCAACGGCAACGACATAGCTGGATACACCACCCGTTTTCACCAACTAGCTCTCTTGTGTCCAACTATGGTCAATACTGAATACAAAAGGGTCGAGAGGTATATCTGGGGACAACCCGCAAGCATCAGAGGGATGGTGACTGCATCCAAACCGGGGACTATCCAAAGTGCTGTTCGTATGGCTCACATCCTCATGGCACAGGTTGTCTGTGAAAGGAAGGATAACAAAAGAAAAGCTGACAAAAACCCTGACAACCAAGGCCAAACCAACAAAAAGCCTGCGACTACCAAGGTCAGCGCCTCTGGATCTGAAAACAAGAAGGAGTACTCTGGAACTAAACCCTTCTGCTCAAAATGCAAACGCCACCATGATGGGCCTTGTGGCACCCCCTGTGACAAGTGCCAGCGTTATGGTCATCTTGCTAAAGACTTCCGAGTGAAAGCTTGTTACGAGTGTGGCACCGTAGGACACTACCGTAGCAAATGTCATAAACTAAAAAACAATAACACTACTAAAGGAAGGTTTTTCGTGCTGAATGCTAGGGACACTCAACCAGACCCTGACACGGGTACGTACCTTGTGGCGTAACAAAAATCACTTCTATATTGCATACATCATGTGTCGCACCCCCGAATTCGGGTTGTGGAAGCGAATCGGGTCGGGGCACGACTAATCAATAATCACAGCACAAAGATATAATGAACGACTCTATATGCATCGTTTTACAACTTGTATTGATAACATCAAAGTTTACATCAAAATATAGTTTACATTAGCTCAGTTGAAATCGAGAGATTTACATACCTAATTAATTTATACAAAAAATAATAATGCAGCTATATCTCTGAATGTTTGCATGCTGACACGAGCTAATGGTTCTTGATTTGGGCAGTCCAATCTACTACTGTGTACCTGTGATACATGCTAAAATGGGTCAGCGAAACGTTGGTGAGCTCACAGGTTTGTATGTCAACACATATTGTATGAACCGCAAGATTTAACTGAATTTAAATTCCAATTAAGCAAAGTAAAAGTTTTACAACCATGAGCACATAGTCTGAGCTTAACTCGAGGTGTCAGGTCCACATTTAAGGTATCCTGATCAAGGTACCTCCCACTTGCCTAATCTACACTCGTCTGAACAAATATTAGTACATCCATTTGCCCAGTTAGTGCATGCTAACCCGGACGAGGAGGGTCAATCCTATATGGTACCATATACTAATATTCACGCTACTACGTATTACCAAACTATGCTGAGGAGGGCTTTGAAAGATTAGTGAGATAACTCATGTAGTAATTGTTTGTTTTCGTACTTGCGTTCATATAGTTAAAATAAAATGAGCAATGATATCACACCCCTGAGTAAAACAGTAAAATAGGGGCTATGAGACTCACCTGAGTCTTGAGAGTTTAAATTAATAAACTTGAGTTGATTTTCCGAAGACCGGTAACCTGAGGGTGTCCACAACACGCGATGGTTATAAACGTGAGTAGGTATTTATAAAGACTACCTTTGTAGTTGTTCGTTCAACTAGAATGTCCAAATTACTACGATTTAGTTGATTAACTTGTCCAAGTTACTACGACTTGGTTGGTTTGAGTATGTTTTGAAAACATGTACGGTCCGTTGGTGATTTGTTGTAATAATAATCTCATTATTATTATTATGATTTTGAAGGGTTAAGTTCAAAAATGTATCCCAATCTGTTTCAAAATTTGTATCGTATAAGTGTTTAAAGTTATACAAGTTTGACACTTAGTATAAAAATGGTTTGTAAACATTCTGTTTTTAGCGCCACTTATAGCGACACTTAGGGTTTATGCGTCACTCGGGAAGTGTCGCATAAAATTGTGAATTCTATATTAGTAGCGTCACTTGAGGAAGTGACGCATCAAGGGCGACACTTAAGCAAGTGTCGGTCACAAGTGTCGGATAAGGGTGTTAGGCGTCACTAGGCAAGTGACGGATCAAATCAGAAATCGATTATAGGTGTCACTTAGGCAAGTGACGCTAGAAGTGTCGATTTGAAGTATCGGGTATTGAATTTGCGACACTTAGGAAAGTGTCGGGAAAAAGGGGTTTTATGCGGCACTTAGGCAAGTGACGCAAAATTAGGGCTTTTAGGGAAACTCAGTGCGTCACTTAAGTGACGCATTAAGTGATGCTACGTTGCACTGGTCTATGCGACACTTAGGTCTGTTGGCCGGATTTTGAGCTGAAAACGTGTTTTCCGGTTTCTGTTTGACTTGTCGGAAATCTTACAAGTTAACGCCGGAGAATTCCGAAAAGATGGAAACGTAGATCGTGACGAGGTGAACGTCTTCTTTCAAAGGAGCGTGATGATTTAGTGACGTTTGATGGTGTTAACTTGTGATTGAAGGTGAATGCTTGGTGTGGAAGTATCTGAAAGAATTTGAGAGAAAGAGAGAGAGTATGTGTGTGTTTGTGTGTGTGTGTTGTGAGGTGGGAAATGAGGATGGGGAGGGAATCCTTCCCTTTTTGGTCGGCCATGGTGGGGTCCACCATGTGTGGACTTCACCAATTTTCGTTCCCTGCATTCGCACTCCGTACGGTGTTCGTTTTCCCGACCGTTTAAACGTTTAAATGTAAGTTTTATAACATGAGTATTTTTGTTGAAGTATTTCACCAAATACTTAATATTTGAGTTATAAATTATAACTTAACTTTATTTTAAGTGTTTGCGCATTTAATATTTTAGTCGCGTAGTCATTGTTTGTACGATAAGAATTGGGTACGAAATATTATCAAAATAATATTTTGGATATAATAGCGTTATTAAAAAATGTTATATTATTTAATAAAATTGTTCACCAATGTCCGTATTAATTGAACAGAATTCCATTCGATTTAAAAGCGCACGATTTAGCCAAATCGCGTAATTGTATGTATTCGAGAATATATATATTATTTGATACACAAATTCGCCTAACACAGAACTAATTACATGTATTAACAAATGATTAGGCACTAATCATTAGTCCTAATTTGGCGGATGTCACATCATGAACTTCAACATGCTGCGTAATGTCTGTCCTATTTCTTAGACGGTACATAATTCGGTATGCATAATATGATTATATTAATCGGTAATTATATACGGTTATTTAATTAGGATGATTATATTCGTTAAAATAATCGGATAATATATAATTCGGGTATCACTTTGGTGATATAATTCGGGTATCACTTCGGTGATATAATTCAGTTATCACTTCGGTGATATAATTCGGTATTCACTTCGGTGATATAAATCGGTTTAGGTATCGGAAATCTATATTTGTTAATATGGAACTGTTATAGATTCAATACGGTATCGGTAGTTATTTTAAACTCTAGGAACACGGTAGGACTTACAAAATTTGGTGGACTATTAAGTCTATTCATAGTAATACTTATTAATGCGGATCGACCTTGTCACGTAGACATAATGATCGGGTAGAAATCGGAATACTCCCTTATTTCTTTAGTGATGGGTAGGCTTAAGCCTAACAAGTGCAGAAGACTTAGATAAATCGGATGTATTAGAATTAGGAATATCACATAGTTGACCCTAGAAACACGCGGGCCTCGGTTTCGAATAAATTTCGGGACGAAATTCTCCTAACAAGTGGAGAACTGTGACACCCGGTCAAAAAGGGCCCAAAATTAGCGGCCAATTAAAATCATAATCATTCGTACTTGGTACATTTATTCGGAAATTATACACACACACACACACACACACACATATATATATATATATATATATATATATATATATAACATTAAATGAGTTTTTTTAATAATCACTTACAAACAAATACGAAAGAATGTGCAATGTCAAATACGGACGTTGGTGCAAAACCTTTATGATAAACGCCAAAATGTACTATATTGTAGTACTAATTACCCCTTTTATTAAGTAGATTTCTAATGCATTTTATGTGAATAAGATACTCATTTCGTTCATATTTGAAATTAGGAGTTTAATCGGAGCTTGGATCGAAAAGAAACAGAAAACGAGCTTATTACGAAGAAAAGTTGCTAAGAGAATAAAAAAATGGACAAGAGAAGATTGGATCGGAGTATCAGAAGATTAAATGAAGAAAAGATGGAAAATATTCCTTATAATCAATCCATCCACCGGATGGATGTTTCATTCGCCGGATGGATCAATGCGGTGGAGGCCCAGGCTACGCGAAGCTGGGCTGGGCTTATTTTCAATCCATCAGTCGGATGGATCAATTCGGCAGAATTAGGTTAAATTCTCATTTTTTTCATTTGAAACCCTAACTTTTATAACCCTAAACCACCTCTAAGTAGCCGACAACCAGAGGGTTTTCTCCCATTTTGGGAGCATTTCGATGACGATTAGGAGGCGTAAAAGGATAGGATCGATTCCTATCGAATCTATTTCGCGCAGTTTATGATTTGGTTTGCATATCTTTTTCCGATTTCAATTCGAACATCGTCTATATGTTTTGTTTGAGATTATGAAACTGATTTTGTATAATTGAATGATGAATTAGACTTTATGTATATCGTTTAGTTTAAAAATCTTTGATTATGATTGTTTGAAGGTTTTAATTGTGTTTTGAATAAGTTATCTGATTGAAGATTGTTATATTATCCGTGAATTCTTGTTTATTGGTGATTGTTAATTGCTACTTAACGTGGTCAATAGTGTTATCGAGATTGAGTTCCTTTGACATTGTTGATTATTGATGATTATAGACTTAGGTTTATAATTATTACTAAATATATTGAGTTTTATAGGTTAAAAGTATAGTAATTAATTAATCTAAAATGAGCAAACTAATAAGTGATTATTAATAGGTATTGTTGAGTCATACCACGAGGATTAATCGTAACAAGTCATGAACATTTAATGCACAATTTAGGGAAAAGCACGCAATCGAGCAACATTTTTGCAACGTCGGATCGATGTTTAATGTGGGACCCTAGGTTGTAGATATTAGTTGGACCCGGAACATTGGCTAATATATATTTAACTTGGATTCTTTGATTAATATCTAAGTTAATGTAAAAGAAATCACAATCAGACAATCAAAACACATGAACCGGATAATATGAAACTGAGTGGAAGACTCTAAGTAATTACATGTCTATCTCCGATTGTTTATCTGTTCCTATTATCTTGTTTTATGTTGTTTGGTTTAGTTAACTAGTTCATCTTGAACGTTCATACGGAACTAAAACGTACCCCCTATTTTACTGCTTTATCAATAATTGCAATTTAACTGAATAACATCGTTCTTTTGTTCTTGTGTTCGACCTGGACTTACCATAGCTAGACTATCACGATCGGGTATTCTTACCTGGTTGTGTGATAGTTGTAACACCCGGTCAAAAAGGTCAATTTTCACGCCCAATTTTAACTTCGAATATTCGTACTTAGTACGCAATTATAACAAAGTATTCGAAAATTTTATAAATAATGTTTTAGTATATAGATTTAACATTATACATTTGAGGAAAATATTAAACGTTCGAGAATGTAAGTCGTTTTAATTAAAACGCATTCTAGTTATCTGAAACCGCGCAAAAATAAACTATTAAATTTTAATTTCCAAAATAGTATTTTGATAAAATACTTTCACTCGAAAATGTTTCGAAAGAATATTAATAAGTTCTTAGAATCGAAAATAATATATCTTTATACGATCGGGTAAACGAACACGGGCATAAAAATACTACAATTTGGGAGACAAACTCCCCTCCCTTTTTCCCTACTATAAACCGGCACAAACACCCCCTCCCCACCCCTTTTTCTTCATTTTTATCAAACAAACACACACACACACACACATCCATATCCCTCCATCTCTCTCCCTCTTAGTTTCTCTCTAAATCATCAACAACAACACACAACAATGACAACAACAAATCAGCAGCAACAACAAGATCATCATCATCATCATATTCATCTTCATCTTCATCTCCTTCATCATTGTGTTCATCATCATCATCACTTTAGATCTCCATCTCCAAATCGTAAGATCTTACTCCCTTTTTGTTGATTTCGAGCTTAAAACACTTAAAATATCATGTTTTAACACTTTATCAACAAGATTGGCCTGAAAATAGGTTAGATCTTGATTTTGGGTAAAAATCTCACGAGCAGATCGTTGTGTCGCAGAAGACCAAAAATAGTGCTGCGACATAGCCTATGTCGCAGGTTTATGTCGCAGGATTGATGTCACATTATTGCGACACAAATCCTTGCGTCGCACTAAAATCCCCGACGTTTCATGTAGCGACACAAAGCCTTATGTCGCATTAAATTGCGAATGTCATACATGACGACACAAACCCTTGTGTCGCAGAACTTTTTAGTGACACAGACCTTATGTCGCAAAACACAGGACCTTGAAAACCCATGATTTTCACTAAGTGTCGAGACTCAAATTTTACCAGCTAATTTTACTCCAAAATAGAATTTCAGAGCACTTTTCACCCATCCAGGGGTTGCCACCCCTTGGACCCCGCTACCAGGGGCGCTGCCCCCGGACCGCCGTACACGGTTTCCAAACCTGAACGACAAATGAATACTTACACAACTCGCTTAGACAAACTGATTTGTCTCATACTTATATAACCTCACGTGTTTAGGACATTGGAAGGTTACCCATCGGACGACACGCGTATCGTAGGATTGCTAGCTCCTCAGGTGAGTTCGTAGCCCCACTCTTTCAACTGTTTTACTGTTTTCAGGGTGAGACACATGCACAACTACTGTTTTGAATTATAATGATAAACTTTTATAATTCACACTTATCTACATTACTGTATGTAATACGAAATGTGTAATGCTTAGGATTACACCCATCATATTGTCGTAGAACAATATCAATACTTAACCTAGGTAGGTTACAATTGTACTTCACTAGATCTTAAACAATGACTACCATTTTATAACCTGATTAGGTTATCACTACACTTTGATTGTATTGTTGCGGGACAACCTTATCGAATAAACTAGAAATGATTAGTTCTACCTACACTGGATGACAGCTAGACCTTTACAGGATTAGTCTTCCTTTTAGGAACTAAGACTGCCAATACACTCTATGAGTACTAGAATGGAAATTGTACTTAAGTGAACATTTCCCCGAGACCTAATATACTTGCTAGGCTGAGGCTAGGAGTATACGTTAGTTACTCACATTAGTATAGCTCTTTATTCTATTACCAAACAACTAGGTGATGAGTTATTCATACCTAGGCTTACTGTGCTACACCTTATAACTAAGTATTGTGTATACATCTTTAGATACAATAAATTACTTTCATGCGTTGCCTAATACTCTGTTACTTGTGGTTGTGAACTGACTTTTATATATATATATATATATATATACACACACACACACACACATACTCATACTCTATCTTGAGCACTTGGTGCTACCTATAATCTACATATGTATATTGGTATACATACACTCATACAAACACAATTACTATAGTTGGGCATGTCATAGTACTGTCAGCTCTCAATTACTCAAGTCGGGCATGTCGTGGTACTGCTGACTCTCATACATTGCTTGCGAGCAATCAAGTCAATGCCAAGTGGGCACAAAACGATACCACGGTAAAGTGGGCACAAAACGATGCCACAGTTAGAAGTGGGCACCAAACGATATCGCGGTAAAGCGATACAAATCACAAACACATGGATGGGCGAGCTTATGCTCGTGATCCGCACTCATTCACGGATCGGCGAGGTTACACTCGAGATTCACATTAGTTAATGGATCGGTGAGCTTTCACGTGAGGTCGTTAACTCAGTATTTGGCTAAATACTCAACTATAGTTCTGCGGGACTACACTTATATGTTGTTGAAGGCAACACACTGTGCCAGGTGGCATACGAGTTTATTTCTTGTTATCATATGACGTGGTCATACATTTACTTAATTCGTACTTAGGCATGTATTGCCTCACATTTGTCAATTTACTCATACCTGATAGGTATCTCCACATGGATTGCCACACCCTCGATATGGATTGGTCATACACTTACTCGATAGTACTTAGGCATGTAGTGCCTCACGTCTGTAGACACACTTATACCTGATAGGTATCTAGGCATGGTATGCCACTTCCTCTATGTACTTAGGTACACACCACAATCACTTAAGTATTAGATACCTCGTAAAATGTATACACATTGATATTACAACGATATAACAAAACAATTCAAAATCATGGGTTTTGAATCATTTTCCAAAAACATACAAGGTTTATACTTTATGTTTTCAACTAATAATCCTATGAACTCACCAGCTTTATAGCTGACTCGTTTTAGCATGTGTTCTCAGGTGCCCAACAGGATTAGGATTGCTACAAGATATGCTAGCTCGAGTCGCATATTTTCAAACATCTGGATTTCTCTGCATAACTTTTGTATTAAAATTAAGTATTGAATTTATTTTACGAACTCGCAAATTGTTTTCACTTTTATTTTGGAAATGTATAACTATTTTCAAACGTCTCATTTAGAGTCGTTCATTATGTACCTTTGTGCTTGTGATATTTGATTTGGTAACACCCAACCCGACCGCTTCTGCAACCCGAAATTTGAGGGTGTTACAATAGTAGTGATTGGTATATCCCGTACTTTATAAATAATAAAACTAGATGCTTTCACACGCATCAAGTTTTTGGCGGCGCTGCCGGGGAACACTTAATCGGTTGGACTATTGTTCTGCCGGAGAACGGTTGCTTGTTCGATTAAGTTGGAAAATATATATAAAAAATAATAATAAAAATAAAAAAATAGAAAAAAAAATTTCGTTAATCACGCACAATTTCATAGACTCGATTTGCTAAAAAAATATTTTTGTCTTGTCTAGAAGTCGTGATGATTAATGATGTAAGTTGGTTATAAATAATTGTTTGTTTGTTAATTATATGTATCTGCATGTTATATAGTTTAATTTATAATGGAGTGAAGTTTTTGAATTTCGTTTATACAAACGTTCGACCGGCGATTGAGTGCACCAGCCGGCGGTTGAAAGGACGTTTTTGCGACAAATTTTTGTTTCTGCTCTTTTTGTCATATATTTTATGTACTAATTGTTATTTTTTATTTCATGTACCTTATTTTATGTAGGTTATTGTTTGTTAATTTGTTAGTTTTAATTTTTAATTAGTTATTTTATATTTTGTTTTCTTGTTTTTTGTTTGCAGTTTCGAACTTTGTGGGTGTGTTCCCTAGAAACCCTCGCGAGACTATAACTTGTCCACTCGGGACACCGAGGGGTTTAAAGGCTTTTTTCATATGCTAAATGCAACCGTAATGCCTACAGAAGTGTGCTGTTGTATATTTTCATAATCAGATCAAGAAAGCATTTTTCTTCAAGATCATGGGAGTTTTCTGTTCACTTCTTTTCTATTCCCTATTTTAGGATTCTTTGTTTTGCATTGAGGACATTGTTTTTTTTAAGTGAGGGAAGGGGGAAAAGAAGTTTGATTGTCCTGAGTTATAAATCGATAAATATTGGTAGACTAAAGTTTTTCAACCCAAATTTTTCTTTTAAAAATGTATTCTCTTTAAATTTAGAAAATCTTGTAACAAATCTGGGAAATTCAAAGGATAATTTGAACTTAAATTTTAAGATATTAGATAGTTCATCATGTGATGTATCGATAGGCAATCTATGTATAAGTTGTTGAGCTATTAAATAAAATTTATGCAATAAGTTGGCGATATTTCGAGAGGAACTTTAGCAATGTATGACTTTAGTCTTAATTCTTATATATGATAGCGTACGATATGCCATAATTTTGATATTTAATTAATATCATTTGGGGATATACTGGGTGTTGTTTCCTCTGTTGTACGTAAGTACAGACCTGGTCTCCGTCAGTATATTTAATGAAAAAGAGCAAAAAGAGTTTAAAAGAACTTATGATTTAAAAATGTAGTCAAATTATGTTGCTTTGTTATACTGAGGTACAGACCTGCCACCAATGGTTTGACTAAAAAGTTATTATGCTAAACCAAAGTCAAGTTATGTTGCTCTATTGTGTTGAGGCATAGACCTGTCACCAATGTCTTGACTTGAAAAATGATTGTTTTAATTGGATATCCATAATATGTGTAATATTAGCACGTTATATGTATGAGGGTATTTTGCTATTGTAAATCAAGGGTAAAGCTGCTACAATAATGATAAGTCAGGCTCAATTAACTAAGTATAGATTGTTTAGGTCAGAGGTGGAGGTATACAAGTGCAAGAGGTAGCACATGCTACCTATGACTTTTGTATATTTTGTATAATTTTTTTAAAAAGTATATAAATAGATGCTACATATCCTAATATCCTAGATCAATATAACTAAATCTAATTGGTCTGGTTATTGAGAAAAGCCCAATTTGGTGCAATAAACCCAACTCTATCATTTTGTTAGAATAATTCTTTCTATACTTGAACTTCCATTATTTAATTGATGAATCAAGTGCTAGTTGTGTTTGTATTTAGTTTGAAAATTTCATTATTCCGTTGTTTGACTGTTTAAAGGTTTCTTGTATTGTATTATTCAAAGTTACTTTTAAGAAATTTTCATTTGTGTGCATCTGAGATGAGTTTTTTAATGATTTTCTCGTAAGTATTGTAGGATATAAGAGTTAGAAAATGTTTCGGATGAAGCTGTTATTCGCCATTTTCAATTTATGGGTGAACGATGAGGCAAATTTAGATTAGAGTTATTATTGTACTTTTTTATGTGAAACCACCTATTCAATGAAATCATATTTTTTTAAACTTGTTTTAGTTATAAAAATATTTGCAACCCCTGATATCATTTTGTAGCTCTGCCCCTAGTTTAGGTGGACAACAATATCGGTAATCATTGTGAGACATCTTGTATATATAATAATAATGCATGAGAAAATTGGGTTTCCTAGAAGAGTTTCTTGATAGCTAAATCTTAATGTTGAATTATTTTTAAGCTAAAAATTTGATTTGTGAAATGCTAGCTTGTATGTAAGTCCCTATGCACCATTGTCTACCTACTAAATTTTGTAGTTTATAAGTTCTAAATCGATAGTCTACTTGAGGACAAGTAGGATTCAAGCGGGGGATGTTTGATAAATGCCAAAATGTACTATATTTTAGTACTAATTACCCCTTCGTTCAGTAGATTTCTAATGCATTTTATATGAATAAGATACTCATTTCGTTCATATGTGCAATTAGGAGTTTAATCGGAGCTTGGATCGAAAAGAAACATAAAACGAGCTTATTGCGAAGAAAAGTTGCTAGGAAAATAAAACAATGGACAAGAGAAGATTGGATCGGAGTAAAAGAAGATTAAATGAAGAAAAGATGGAAAATATTCCTTATAATCAATCCATCCGCCGGATGGATGTTTCATCCGCCGGAAGGATCAATGCGGTGGAGGCCCATGCTACGCAAAGATGGGCTGGGCTTATTTTCAATCCATCCGCCGGATGGAATTTCCATCCGCCAGATGGATCAATTCAGTAGAATTAGGTTATATTCTCATTTTTCTCATTTGAAACCCTAACTTTTATAACCCTAAACCACCTCTAAGCAGCCGACAACCAGAGGGTTTTCTCCCATTTTGGGAGCATTTTGATGACGATTCGGAGGCGTAAAAGGATAGGATCGATTCCTATTGATTCTATTTCGCGCGGTTTATGATTTGGTTTGCATATCTTTTTCCGATTTCAATTCGAACATCGTCTATATGTTTTGTTTGAGATTATGAAACTGATTTTGTATAATTGAATGATGAATTAGACTTTATGTATATTGTTTAGTTTAAGAATCTTTGATTATGATTGTTTGAAGGTTTTAATTGTGTTTTGAATAAGTTATCTGCTTGAAGATTGTTATGTTATCCGTGAATTCTTGTTTATTGGTGATTTTTAATTGCTACTTAACGTAGTCAATAGTGTTGTCGAGATTGAGTTCCTTTGACATTGTTGATTATTGATGATTATAGACTTAGGTTTATAATTATTGCTAAATATATTGAGTTTGATAGGTTAAGAGCATAGTGATTAATTAATTTAAAATGAGCAAGCTAATAAGTGATTATTAGTAGGTATTGTTAAGTCATACCACGAGGATTAATCGTAACAAGTTGTGAACATTTAATGCACAATCTAAGGAAAAGCACGCAATAGAGCAACATTCTTGCGACGTCGGATCGATGTTTAATGTGGGACCCTAGGTTGTAGATATTAGTTGGACCCGGAACGTTGGCTAATATATATTTAACTTGGATTCTTTGATTAATATCTAAGTTAATATAAAAGAAATCACAATCAGACAATCAAAACACATGAACCGGATAATATGAATCTGAGTGGAAGACTCTAAGTAATTACATGTCTATCTCCGATTGTTTATCTGTTCCTATTATCTTGTTTTATGTTGTTTGGTTTAGTTAATTAGTTCATCTTGAACGTTCATACGGAACTAAAATGTAACCCCTATTTTACTGCTTTATCAATAATTCCAATTTAACTGAATAGCATCATTCTTGTGTTCATGTGTTCGACCTGGACATACCATAGCTATACTATTTCGATCGGGTGTTCTTGCCTGGTTGTGTGATAGTAGTGATTGGTATATCATGTACTTTATAAATAATAAAACTAAATGCTTTCACACGCATCACTTTCTAAATAATGTATTATTGTTAAGAATAATAATTATTTACTCGGATAAAATGTTGAGACATAGATTGTGACAACAGATCTAGCTTGAAATAGGACTGGTGTAATTGTTATCATATTTGTACATCGGTTTAGATTTGTAAATGAATAGTTGTTGTTAATGATAGATGTATTTTGTAATTAACATTTACGTTTTATGCGAGTCAAGATTTCAAGTCACAGCGAGCTGAGCTGCGAGGTGAGACCTGAACTCGCAAAGCAATAGCATTAAAGCTATAGCGAGCCGAGTTCATTAGTGGGCTTGGGCTGCATAGCGAGTCGAGTCAACTCGCAGGCCCAGTGGCTGCGAGTTGAGATGACATATTTAATTGTTTTCCTTTGTGAAAACTCAATAACTTTTGGAGAAAAACTTTTGCCATTCCGAATAACACACCTGCGAACTCAAGTTTCTAGAGAAAACAAACCTAACGGCTAGGCTTTGACATTTATTTGTTTAAAGCTAAATATTAGATTTCTAAAATGCGAACATATTCGTTGTTAGTAAGATAACACCGTATTAAGGAATTCCGCACCTTAATATTACAGATAACGACGTTATTGATCCTAGAACTAGGGACTTACAATTGGTATCAGAGTTTTCGGGCTAAATACAAGTAAAGTTCGAGGTTTTAGTATTAATCACGTTTGATTCGGATCGTTTATATGTGCATTAGTACATATTAACGATCAAAATCACTCTCTGGACGATTTAGGGTTTGTTTACAGTCCAAATTTCCAGTTTCAATCGTAAAAATACCTAAAATTTTTGTTTTCGGGTTTTTCAGCCGTTTCGCGAGTCGAGATTAGGGTTTCAGATAAGTCTGCGAACCGAGTTGAACTTGCGAACTGAAGTGAGTTCTGCGAGTCGAACCTCTTTGCGAATTGAAATATTCTACGAACCGAGATCTCCTGCGAACCGAGATCACTTGCGAGTTGACATCACTGCGATCCGAACTGAGACTTGCGAACCGAGATTCTGCAAGTCGAGCTGAGATTGCGAGTTGAATTGAGTTTCTGCGAGTCGAGTTTTCTTTTTCTGAATTCGCAAATACAGTTTAACTTTTAAACTTCACGATGTCTGACCTTAGCAAAATTATTGAGATGGAACACGAGATTGGAAAATCTAATGTTCCACCTAAATTGTTAAGAGTTGAGGATTATTATAGCTGGAGGGATAGGCTTGAATCTTACTGTAGATTCCATGATCTATCTATCTTGATGTGTATCAAGAATGGATACACGGAACCAACACAAACTGTTGAGAATGCTATTGTGGTTCTCACTTATCAACAGATGAGTGAAGCTCAAAAGAAGAAATTTGAGATTGAGAACAAGGCTCATTCTTCAATCAAGATGAGTCTTCCTAAGGAACTTAATCATCAACTGAAGTCTTTCCAAACTGCTAGAACATTGTGAACAGCTCTTGAGAAGGGAGTTGCTGTACTAGTGCATGATGCACAGTTTCCAACTAACAAAGCTATTAGATTTGCAGTTAGTCTTCTCACGAAAGCTTTATCTCAAGCTATTCCACAGCTTACACCTGAGTCTCACATTGCTTCGCTTACACCTGAGTCTCACATTGCTTCGCTTACACCACCTGGACCATTAACAATTTCTGTCATTCCGACGACTGATGCTGAGAGGATTACATCCTTAGAGTCAGGAGTCAAGGAATTGGATCAGACTACATCCAAGATTCCAGGGTTGTTAGCTGAGAATGTTTCTCTTGCTCGGCAGATGGTTCATATCAGTGAATCTCACATGACTCTGCTGAAGACTCATGATACTTTGCTTGCTGATTTTACTACCCAAAGACTGAAGCTTGAACACTTAGAAACGCTTAGTGTTAAGAGTGCATTCAGGACAGTCAGCTCAGGGGGATATATTGATATATCAAGAAGCTTGCAAAGAAGATGACCTAGCAAAGAAGAGAAGAGATAATAAAGATGATGATTCCAGTGCACAGAAAGATAGTGAGCCAACTGGTCCTTCAAAGACTGGTGAGCAAACTATGATTCAAGGGGAGTCTGCTGGTGTTAGTGTAAGTGGTGATGGTGCTGGTACAAGTGCTGCGGGTACAAGTGAAGCTGGTAAGATAGCTTAGACTTGTGTAGTTATTTGTATTTAGGATTTAGTTGAATTATGATTGTAAATTATAATTGTAATTGAATAATTGTAACTTAAATGTTTTGGTAATATATTCGGCTTGAGATTATTATTACAAGTTAAGTATTAGAATTTGTTTAAGTTATTTGATTTTGAAAAGTTAAATAAATTAGTGATCGAAAGTCTTCCGACTCATTGAGAAGTCGAGCGGCGTGTTCTGATTTATTTCAGCGGTCAAAATTTATTTTAACTTAGAGATTTTAGACTTGAGAGTTTTTATAACTGACAAGTTAAATATGTATGATTTTTAACTAGACAAATGATATATAATTTAAAGATATAATTGAAAGTTAAGTTTTTATTATATAACAGTTCAATTAAGTCTTGGAAATTATATAAGTTAGTTAATTGTAAACTTAAATTTTTGGTGATTATTCACAGTACATTAGAGTTTAAATTTAATTAATGTTTGTTAAGTGTTTAATATAAGACTTAGGAAATCTTAGGTTGATTCAGGGTAATCAATAACAGATTTATAAGTTATATATTAAGCGTTTATATTAATTACACAAAAGGATTAATATTGGAATTCTTAGATTGATTCAGGGAAATCAATAAGAGAATTTAAATTATTATTTTGTTTGTGTTTATTTGTTTTCTCTAGGAATGGAAGTACTAGATCTATCAGATTCCGAAAATGATATCTTGGATGAGATTGATGAAGAGATTGATTATGATCTTGAAGAGAGAGAGTTTCAACCACCTACAGATTGGACTGCTGTTTCTGAGATTGTGCAAGACATGAGTGTAGATCTAGATGAACATATAGATGAGCATCATGTGAGCCCATCTAGGACAGAGGTTGTTATTGATAATGAAAAAGGTCCAACAGTTGTCGATATAGATGAAGATATTGATGATTCAACCGAGTCTGAAACTGAAATTCTTATTCATATGAATAATCCTGCCGTGAAGTATAGGAAACTTCCGAAATAAAAGAAGAAGATTGGAGTTTCTGAAGTGGATATTACAGGAAAGCGAGAACCACGCAGAGGGATTATTGGTTGGTACTTTGACTCTGAGCTGAAGCTTTTTGCTATTAAAAGATTTGACGGAGTTCAATATTTTGAGCGAAAACTTGCAGTGTTTAGTTCTTTGCCTAGATTTGAAATTCAAGATTTGGCTCGATTACCTTTGAAGAACCCAAGTGATGATTTTGTTGAGAGATATGTTGAACATATAATCAAGATTGAGGTTCGAGCTGATAAATTTGAAAAGATTAAGCCAAGAAAAGGAAAGACTATTAAGTTGGCAGAGAGAAGTCAAAGGACGGGAAGAAGAAGAAGAAAGAAGGTTTATCCATCTGTTAAGTGTGTACAGTAGATTCCGCTGAAGACAATGCCACATGATATTTTAGGAAATATGAAATGTTGGTATGTGGATTCAGAAACTGGAGAAGCTGCCATGGTTGAAGAAGATGATGAGGTTGAAAGTGGTGAGCGTGAGATCTTTAAAGTTTATGACCATCGACACCTAATGAATATGTCGAAGAAAGATTTGTTAAAGTTACATGAAAATAGAATCTTGACGACAGAAGCATGGGGTGATTTAGCACGAGATTATCAAATGATGGTTAAGACTTGTATCAAAATGAAGATACATGCAGGAAGTAAAATTTACAAATAAAGACTAAAGACAAGCGTGAAGATAAAGACGCTAGAGCTGTTGTCAAGGGGGAGTTTGTTAAGACATAGATTGTGACAACAGATCTAGCTTGAAATAGGACTGGTGTAATTGTTATCATGTTTGTACATCGGTTTAGATTTGTAAATGAATAGTTGTTGTTAATGATAGACGTATTTTGTAATTAACATTTACGTTTTATGCGAGTCAAGATTTCAAGTCGCAACGAAAAGCTATAGCGAGCCAAGTTCATTATTGGGCTTGGGCTGCATAGTGAGTCAAGTCAACTCGCAGGCCCAGTGGCTGCGAGTTGAGACGATATATTTAATTGTTTTCCTTTGTGAAAACTCAATAACTTTTGGAGAAAAACTTTTGCCATTCCGAATAACACACCTGCGAACTCAAGTTTCCAGAGAAAACAAAACCTAACGGCTAGGCTTTGACATTTATTTGTTTAAAGCTAAGTATTAGATTTCTAAAATGTGAACTTATTCGTTGTTAGTAAGATAACACCGTATTAAGGAATTCCGCACCTTAATATTATAGATAACGAAGTTATCAATCCTAGAACTAGGGACTTACATAAAAGTTGAAACATATTTTTTTGCACACTGAAACCAAGAGAAAACTATCCGTATATCTAAAGTAAAACAAAGTTAGAATTTTATATTTCACTAACACTATTTTTATAAAATACTTCAATTAAAAATAAATACGATTTCATATTTAGAAATTTAACTTGAAAACATTACACTACTTTACGATCGGGTACACGAACACGGATACCCTAAACCAATTATTGGATTCGGTTATATCAACAAACTACAATAATTCATTTACACACTTCGACAAATCTATCTATCTATCTATCTCTCATTCTCTCTCGGTCTCACTCTAAAACAACAACAACATTAACAACAACAATGATGATCGCCAAAATGTACTAGATTATAGTACTAATTACCCTTTTGTTTGATTGAATTCTTATGCATTTTGTGTGAATAAGATACTGATTTCGTCCATATTTGCATTTAGGAGTTTAATTGGAGCTTGGATTGTAAAGAAGTAGAAATCGAGCTAATATTGAAGAAAAGAAGCTAAAGAGTTGAAGTTTGGAAAAAGAGAAATTAAATTTGAGATTTCACATCCATACTCCGGATGAAGTTTCCATCCGGCGGTTGAATATGAGTGAGCCGGGCTGCCAGAGTCGCGGGCCGAGTCTTGAGAAAATTGCATCGATCCTCCGGATGGATCATTTCGAAAGATTAGTTTAAAACCCTAAATTAAACTCATTTTTGGGGTTATCACTCACACTTTTTCTCCATCCGATTTTCAGTCATTCCAACACTAATTCCAGAGCATTTTGAAGTTGAAGAAAGAAAGAGGAATCAAGGGTTTCGATTGTTACTTCGTTCTTTTAGTTTCTCGGTTTGAAAACATTCTTCCTTTTCATTCGATTATGATTTCGATTTCATTTTCAATTCTGAGTTTCTGTAAAGTCATGAGTGGCTAAACTATTTATGTCTTTTCTTAGATGATGATACTTAGATGATGGTTTGATTATTGATTTACGAAAGATTTTGGATTTTATGAATGTTTATGTGTTTATTTGATGATCCTTGGTTATTATTTGATTATTAGTGATTACCTAATGTGATTTCTAAATGGATTGAGATTGAGTTCCGTTTGATTACGAAATTATTGATGATTGTTAATTTCTGTTGACGATTATTGCTAGATATATTGAATTTGATAGGTTAGGGTTAATAATCCGTAATAATCATTAATGAACAAGATAGCTATTAGTAGTTATAGACTTTGTTGATTCAAGTTGTGAAGGTAAATCACATAAACGGCGTAGGTTTAATTTAGAACACAATTCGGTGGGCAACGTTAGTTGAACAATTAGCGTGTTGAAAACAACCTTGTGTCTTTCTTAATTGTGTTAGATTCACTTAATTCGGAAAGGGGGTTATCTTATTAATTATATCGCAATAAAATCTATTGTTTGAGCAAATCAATTAAAGTGATAACCGGATTCTAAGGAAAGTAGTCTAACTGAATACATTTCTTTTATCATTTGAATCAAGTATTATTGTTTGATTAATTATTTTATAAGTTATTTCTTTTTCATTTATTCAAGTTAAAGTTTAATTCATATTTAATAATTGTTAGTCAATTGTTCGTTCGGAACTAAAACGTCTCCTTATTTATTGTTTTCATTATATATACAATTTCTATTTTATTCGTAATAGACATCCGTTCCTAGTGTTCGACTCGGATTTACCACACTATACTATAATACGATTAGGTATTCTTGCCTGAGTTGTGTATGGTCAGTAAGGTAACTTCCATTTCTCAAAACTTAATCTCGTTTACACAACATCAATTTTTTGGCACCGCTACCGGGGAGCGGTTTGATTCAATTAAATAATTTGGAACTTGTTTAATTTGTATAGTAGTTTTGTTTATGATTTATTGGTTGATATTTTTGTTATTTGCTTTTGTCTAGAGGGTAGGATTGTGATTTTTTAGATTAATTTGCTCTGTTTGGGATACCTTAGTAGCCTGTTCTACTTACTAGATAAATTTATTACAGGAAGTATATGACCCGAACATCGGAAACCGTTCCAACTGTTCTATTCGCAGAACCCGAGCGTACATTTCATCAAAGGAGACGCACTTTTTCTGCACCACCCAATTCACCGAATCTCGAACCTCGAAGAGTACGAGGAATTTGATAGGACCCCTTACACCCCGTTGGCTTTTAATTACGAATCAGATTTCGAGTGCGAATACGAAGAGTATCGCGCTAGACCACCAACCGAATATCCTAGCGATCAATCAGAACCAGAATTTCAAATGACAGATGACATCGCCAACATGACCATCGAGGAGTATTCGAGCAGAACGCGTACCAACCTCGGTCCAGGAGTAGTGAGACCAGCGCGTGAAGTGGAGTTCGAAATCAAAGGACAGTTCCTCAAGGAACTTAGAGAGAACCCTTTTCGAGGAGAGGACAAGGACGATGCTAGCGAGCACGTCGAGAAAATCCTGGAGATCGCCTACATGTTCAATGTACCCAATGTTACACGCGATCAAGTTATGCTCCGAGTATTCCCAATAACACTCAAGGGAACTGCAAAGAGATGGATCGCGAATGAACCAACTGGATCCATCACCACGTGGGAAGATCTTTGCAAAAATTTCTAAAGATGTACTGCCCGCCATCCAAGACGTCGAAGATGATCGACGAGTTTAGAAATTTCAAGCAAGACATCAATGAGTCACTTCACCAAGCGTGAGAAAGGTACAAAGATTTGATGCATAGGTGCCCACAACATGACCTAAATGAACAACAGATCGTGATGGTGTTCCACAAGGGAGTAGATCATGCTATGAGACAGCAACTGGACGCTCCAGAATCTATTCCAAAGAAGATTCTAAGAGATGCCTTAGAGGCCATTCGCGACCAAGCAAAGCACTCTCAGCTATGGGACAATGGCACCTCTCGGAGGAAGAGGTCAGTCACCGGTGCTGATGGACTTGCAGCAATCAATGCCAAGGTGGACAGTATGGGGAGAGAAAAGAAGGTCACTGAGACTGTCCATGCAATTCAAGTAGGTTGTGAGATTTGTGAAGGAATGCACTTAGCTGAGGATTGCCCCGAAAAGGATTCGGGAGAAACCAGCGAGGAGGTTAAATTTGGAGAAGCTCACTCTGGTTACTGCCAATGTGGTGGGATTTATTTTCAAAGACCGTACCAAGAAGGAGGTCGCCAATTCAGTCAGACTCAGTCGGGACTCTACACGAAAGAACAACCCACGACACCTTTCCCCGAGAAGAAGTCTAATGTGGAGGAATTGATGGGGAAGTTTTTGACTACTAACGAGAAGTTTATTGCTAGTTCGGGACAACAAATGGATACTACCGAAGCGCTAGTATGAAATCAAGGTGCCGCACTAAAGCAAATTGAGGGGACTGTTTCTAGCATATCTAAGGTTCTCCAAGAGAGGTTTCCGGGAACTTTACCGTGGTTCACCGAAACCAACCCACGTGATCAAGCCAAAGCAGTCACTACCAGAAGCGGGAAGTCCATGAAGACCCCAATTTTGCTAAGAACCACATATATGAGCTTTTGTTGGAAAAAGAAAAGGAAGCGGAGGTTGTCAAAGGTCCTAAGGTGGACACGAAGGCTGATCAAATTACTAGGGATAAACAATATGTGAAGGATCACATGCCACCTCCACCTTGCCCCGCAGCTTTAAGACGTGGAAAGGATGAAACTCATTACCACCAATTTCTGTAAAATTTGAAGAAGCTTCATATTAACATCCCGTTTGTGGAAGCTATTGCCCAAATGCCTAAATATTCGAAATATTTGAAGTAGCTTTTCTGTGACAACCCGTATTTAAGCACATTAATTTTCCTTAAAGTTACATGTAATTAGTGTGTAATAGAACTAAGTTACTTGTAATATAACGTATATGGAATATACACCCGTACGTAATAAACTGATATTACGCGATTTACTCGGATGGATTCCGACACACCCGGCCGTTGGTGAATACTTTATTAAGGGTCAAAAATCTATTCTCATAGCAAAATAGTTTTTAATTACATTGAATTATTATTTTATAATAATCTACACAAATAACTATTGCGTTTTGTATAGAACGTAACGTATGCGAGAAAATGCGCAAATTGAGCCTGACACCCGAACGAAACCCAAATTATGTTTTGATAATTCAAAATAAGGAGTCTAAAAATATTTAGTCATCCTAAGCGTCATTTACATAACTAAAATATACACGAGAAAAACAAACGATACAAGTTAACTAAAACACGTACGTTTGACATTTAAACGACTAATAAACGTAACCCGAACTCGATGAATCATTCACGAGCCCAACCCATGATGGGTCAGGCCCCAAACCCACGACCCAAAGGCCCAAAACTCGGCCCAAACCCTCCCAAACCCTGCCCTAAAACCTCCTACTATTTAAACTACTTTTCCTTCATTTTTTACTCATGCACAAATTGAAACACACACACGCATCTCTTTTCTCTGCCTCTCTCTCTATAAAAACGACTAAACCAGCCCCTCTCCATCCTCCTCCACGTCTTCCTAGCACAACCAAGCAGCCCCATCATCATCTAACTCCATCTAGTTCGAGACTTGCAAGGGAGAAGCCGAAGAACTCAGCAGCAGCACTTCCCCCTTTCTTTTGACTCTAGATCAGTCTACGTCTGGTATAAATCCATTACTTCTCTTTATATTTCCTTGGATAATGTTTTTACACATTCTAGAACTTCATCTCAGCTCATTTATCTCCCAAACCAACCTGAAATCACAACCGAAACACGAAAAACCGTTGGACAATAACTTTAACCACTGGATAATAAAATAGATCGGATTAGATCGACCATAACCGAACTATTTCTTGATGAAATATTGCATTTATTGAGCGTAAAACGTAGCTTAAGATGTCTACTTTAAGGATTTGTAAGCCAAAAGAATTTTAGTGCTCGTTTTCTATTTTTAATAAATGTTTTAAAAGTACATGTACTTTCTGTACTATCTAACCAGAATTTTGGTCAAATTGATTTGATGATATCTTGATATCTTGGACGAATTAGAAGCTGAAATTAGTGCCAAACATTGAGTAATTGTGTTAGCTTTAAATCTTCTACTCACAATCTTCGTGAAGTTTTGTAAAACTCGAGAAATGACCAAATCATTGAACACATGTCACAAAAGGTAACTTCTGGACACACCCTTGCTTTCTATTTATTTAAACAAGTTTCTCCAATCTAAAAGTTACAAAAAATATGTTTTAGAAAGCTAAGGGGAATAACATATATTTTTATCGGATTCTATCTCGTCCATTTACCTAGTTAAAACGAGTGGACACCAATGCACAAAAACTGATGGAATAATCTCTCTGTCGCAGCTCACTTAGTGACACTACATTTTTGTTGCAAATCACCTTAGCGACACAACATTTCTGTCACAAATCACCTTAGCAACACAATCCTTTTGTGTCGCAGCCCACCTTAGCGACACAATCCTTCTGTCGCTACCCCCCTTTTGCGACACAATCCTTCCGTCGCTAAACATAGTTTATTTAAATATTGGCAGATTTTTGCATCTACTTCTCGAGGCTATATCTCGAGCTACACACATCGAAAATACATGATATTTTCGCCTAAACCTCAATAATTTTGTTAGCTTTCTAAGTAATATAATTACACCTCATAAAAATATGTAGATATTTTTTATGATTTATTTTGTACCACTTTGTCCGGATTCATCATTTTTGGACGTCATGGGAATTGCCAATATATTTGACCAAGTAGACCTTGCTTAAAAATCATGGAAAAATTTGGTAAAATAGTTAAAACATAATAGAATGACTATGATTCTTTTAGGAATTTATCTCGGATATTTACTTAGCCAAGACGAGCCTTGACACGACTTAAAAAACTCACAACACAACCACGGAGATTTTTTTTATATAGATTTGTTAAAAACGACACATCCGGGCTACCATAAAACGCGACGATGATATTAGAACCTTAATAACATGATTGTTAATAAGTGTCGAACTAACGTAGTAACAACTAAACTATATACGACGTTGCCCATACACACAACACATATGCTTTTATAAGTATACAAAGAAACGAAATATAATAATAATATCTTTGAGAATTATTATTACAAAACGTCACCAATGGACCGCAAACATTTTTAATTAAACAACCGATAAACTACTTGGACATAACTAGTTGAATGGACAACTAGCATGAATGATCTTTTTTGAAACATTCACTTATACATACAACCTTATATGCTTAGGGAATTAGGAGGTTACGGGTTCGCAGAACCTACGGATTGATATTACTTTCGGATTTCACGTTTATTAAGTTAAACGCATACTTGCTAGACTCAGGTGAGTCTTACAGCCCCACTTTTACTGTTTTACTTACAGGGTGAGATACATCGCTTACGTTTTTGTCACACCCCCAAAATCGATAATCTCGTTTATTTAGTAATTAGCGGAAGCATTTGATTATTAGCGGAAGCATTTTTTTGTTTAAAGTTTAATAGTGGGGGTGTTGACGTTACAATAGTGCATTCATTGTATCAGAGCATATGATCATATAGAACATATTAATTTAAGATGCCAAAGTTAAAGTTATTACAAAATGGTACGACTTATAAAGTCGTACAAGTAGTAGTATTGTAGAACAACATAAGTTTTAATAAATACAAGTTCATAAAAGTGGGATTTCGTAAGTATAACCAATGAGAGTGGTAATACAGAAGAAATCCAAGTGTCTCAAAAGTGGCATCTTAAATAGTTTGGGTAGCTTACGTCCTTTTATGCATGTGAAGTACCTGAGTCCTGATTCCCTGAAAAACATAGTAAACCGTCAACATTGAATGTTGAGTGAATTCACAGGTTTAGTATATACGTAGTTAAACCAATTTTTGTATAAATCATTCATGTACACAAACATAATGTTTATATGTATAGTAGGAAATACAAGTATTCTAATTAAAGAAAACATTTCCTATTTTACTATAAGAATGTCATTCTTACTGCAAGTAATAGCTGTGTAACAAACACAAGTTTAATCAAAAATATTTCCTAATAAATAGTTGTAGGAAACACAGGTTTAACAATCAAGTAAACATTTCCTATAAAAGTTGTTTTGTAGGAAAACCAAGTTTAGCCAATCAAGGTAAACGTTTCCTAAAAGTAGTCATGTGTAGGAACACCAATCCTATTAGTTGTCACAGGGAATACCTTTCCCAAATCAAGTTGTAGTTTAGTTGTTTAGTTTATGTGAGAAATATAGATAATGATCCCTCTAAGGTGAGCTAAACCTTTAGAGTTAAAGTAACGACACCTAGTACTATAACCAATCCACGACTAGTTGAATTTGTTGCCTCAGTAACATGGTAAGTATACACTCCTCGGTAGGACTGTCGTTGTGTGGTTGGAATGACCAAATAGTTATATCCTGGGAGGGTTGTCAAATTGATAGTACTATCTGTATACTCAGTGGCTAGAGTCACCTAACTAATGGTTATAGGTTGCAAGCACTGGGACTTATGTGCACTACAACTACCTCACGTAAACCTAGGATCATACCAAGATTCGTTGTCTTATTCCCAAAAAGTTGTGAAAACGTTTCATATAGTTAACAGTTGAATATAAAGCATATAGCATTTATATAAATCAGTGTGATATAAAAGCATGTCAAGCAATTATATAAAACAAGT